>JADLZL010003596.1:0-61939 GCA_015844335.1 Chrysopogon serrulatus | reverse complement strand
TCTACCCCCTCTAGTCCGCCATCTCGATTACAAGAGGTTACTAACTTCATCTTCTTAAGTTTTAGCAACAGCTTTTATCTTATTTTGTGGTGTTATACATGTGGTTTTTTATTTTTGATTTCTACACAATTTTAAACTCCAATCACTTCATCGCTTAAATGTTTTAATGTAGAAAATACTAAATTTATGGTTTATCATTATAATTAGTTTTTTAAAAAAAATAATATTTAATAATACTTTAGTTTATAGTTTGTGATCTGTCAATTAGTTAGTTATAACTAAGTATAAATAATATATTTGAAGGATTATTTAATTATAACTAAGTATGAATATAAAATTTATTTAGAAAAAATAAAAAATAGAGAATTTTAGGTTATGTGTTAGTTAGTTACATAGAATACTTTATTTTACAATTTGTGATCGGGTTTATTAGTTAATTATGCATGCCACATTTTATGATTAGTTCGCAAAATAAATAACTTTGGTGTTTTTTAGTTTTGCCCCGCTTAGAAAAAGCCGCTAAAGACTCGCATAGGCGGGCGCTGGTCCGCATGTCGCGAAAACCAAAGACGCCACATCGCTCCGGCACCACACACGCGTCGTCTCTACCTATTCGATAGAAATAGAGAATTTTAGGTTATAATACATTAATTTACAATTTATGACCGGGTTAATTAGTTAATTATAACTAGTATGCCTACCAAATTTCTTGATTATTTAGAGAAATAGAGAACTTTTGGTGTTTTTTTTAATTTTGCTTGATGAGAAAAATTAGAAATAGAGAATTTTAGGTTATTTGTTACTTTTATTTCTGTAGTAAAATTAGAAACTTATCATACTTTATGTTGCAATGCGCATAATGACACGTGGTTGGATGTACAATGCCGATCGCCGCTCTAAAGAATTCATTGATGGTGTCCATTATTTCTTAAGAGTGGCCGAGGAAAACAAGCGGATGGATTCATACGCGTCCATGTGCCTTGTGTCGAATTTGAAAGAATATTCTAGCTCTAGAAATATTCACCACATTTGTTGAAGTCGGGTTTCATGCCAAACTATATTTGTTGGACCAAGTATGGAGAAACCGATAATGATGGAAGAATATGAAGAAGAACAAGAATAATCGAGCCCGACTAATCTTTATTGCTCAATTTGGTGGCTTCGATGATACAAAGAATGGGAGAAGTCGAAGAAGAGGGAGGTGCTCTTGGTGAAGGTGATGCTCTTGGTGATGCCATTCGTGATGCAATGTAAAAGAATGCAAAAGTGAAAAGAGAAGGCGAAGTTTGACCGCATGCTAGAAGATCACAAGAAATTACTATACCCATCCGCCCAAGATGGGCAAAAAATTGGGTACAACACCGAGTTGTTGAAATAGAAGGCATAGAATAGTATATCCGATAAGGCATTTGGACAGTTACTGAAGATCAAAAAAAGATGCTTCAACCCTAATGAATTGCCCACCACTACGTACGAAGCAAAAAAACAGGTCGCTCTGGCCTTGGGATTAGAAATCCGTAAGATACATGCATGTCCTAACGACGCATCCCGCACCGGGCAAGGACTACGAGAATTTAGATGAATGCCCCGTATGTAAAGCATCACGGTATAAGATCAGGCGAGATGACCCTGGGATGTTGAGGGGGAAGAACGTCCTAGAAAGAAAATCCCTGCAAAGGTTATGTGGTATGCTCCTATAATGCCTCGTCTGAAACGTCTTTTCAGAAACAAGGACTATGCAAAGTTGTTGCGGTGGCACAAAGAAGACCGTAAGGTAGACAACATGTTGAGACACCCCTCGCCGATGGGTCTCAGTGGAGAGCAATAGATAGGGAATTTCCAGAGTTTGCAAAAGACGCAAGAAACTTGAGGTTTGCTTTAAGTACATACGGTATGAATCCTTTTGGTGAGCAGAGCAGTAGTCATAGCACTTGGCCTGTTACACTATGTATCTACAACCTTCCTCCATGGTTATGCATGAAACGAAAGTTTATTATGATGCCAGTGCTCATCCAAGGCCCGAAGCAACTGGGCAATGACATTGATGTCTATCTAAGGCCATTAATTAAAGAACTCCTACTTTTATGGAGCGAAACAGGTGTTCGTGTGTGGGATGAGTACAAACAGGAACACTTCGACCTGTGAGCACTATTGTTTGTGACAATCAATGATTGGCCTGCTCTAAGTAATCTTTCAGGATAGTCAAACAAGGGATATAATGCATGCACACACTGCTTTTGATGACCTTGATAGTATATATTTGAAAAAATGCAGAAAGGTCGTGGTACCTTGGGTATCGCCGATTTCTTTCTATGAATCACCCACCCGTTAGAAAGAAAGGCAAGCATTTTAAAGGTAAGGCGTACCACCGATGCAAGCCTCGCAATGTAACTCAAGAAGATGTATTTGAGATGGTTAAGGATGTGAAAATAGTTTTTTTGGTAAGGGACAGTGGCAGCCAACTAGTTCCAAAAAGATGCAGCGCGGGTTATGCATCCATGTGGAAAAAAAGTCAATATTTTGGGAGCTACCCTATTGGTAAGTCCTAGAGGTCCCGAATGCGATTGACGCCATGCACCGACAAAGAATCTTTGTGTGAACCTTCTAGGATTCATGGGTGTGTATGGGAAGCCTAAGGATTCACTTGAAGCACGACAAGACTTGCAAACAAGCATGGAAGAGCGAGACAACCCGCATCCGAGAAGAAGACGGATGATGGACGCCAATATTTAAGACCCGCTAGCTACACTCTTAGCAATGAAGAGAAAGAAATCATGTTTGAATGCTTAAGCAGCATCAAGGTCCCATCCGGATTCTCCTCTAATATAAAAGGTATAATAAATGTGCCCAGAAGAAATTTCTGAACTTAAAGTCGCATGACCGCCATGTGCTTATGACGCAATTGCTTCCAGTTGCATTAAGAGGAATTCTACCTCCACATGTACGCCCGGCCACCGTAAAGCTATGTGCATTCCTCAATGCAATTTCTCGAAGGCAATCAATCCACCGGACCTTGCCGCTCTACGTAATGATGTGGTTCAATGTCTTGTCGCCTTTGAATTAGTGTTTTCTCCATCCTTCTTGATATCATGACACACCTCCTAGTTCATCCGGGTCAAGGAGATCAATATTCTTGGTCCCGTGTTCCTACATAATATGTTTCCCTTCGAGAGGTTTATGGGAGTCCCGAAGAAATATGTTCACCAAAGTAGTCGGCCGTAAGGAAGCATCGCAGAGGGCTATGGGACGTAGAAGGTCATTGAGTTCTATGTTGAATTCATTCCCTGAACTTGACCCAATTGGTGTTCCCCCCAATCACGACACGAGGGAAGACCGAGTGGAAAGAGAACAATAGGAAAGAAAGACATACATCGGCATTTGGGACGATTATTTCAATAAAGCACACTACACGCTTCTTCAAAACTCATCCGTGGTGGAGCCGTATGTCAAGAAACACAAGGACTTTCTACGATCCCAGCCTCCCAGTGGAAGAATGAAGTTTGGCTTATGCGTCAAGACATGGACACTTTCGATGATTGGTTACGAAAAAGAATGTCGTGGTAATGACCGATTGATGAGCAACTATATTTGTTGGCTAGGCAACCATCATGGCACATCCTCACGCACAAAGGGTACGAGATAAATGGAAATACATTTTACACCCTAGGCCAAGATAAAAAAAAAACGAACCAAAAACAAGGGGTTCACGTAAGACGCCACCGACCCGAATGAAAACAGACAAACATATTATGGCCGCATAGAGGAGATTTGGGAACTAGACTACGCACCTAATTTTAAAGTCCCTTTGTTCCTGTGCCAATGGATCAAGAATACCGGAGGCGGGGTAACAAATTGACAAAGACTATGGAATGACAACAAAGGACCTCAACAATGTTGGTTACAAAGGTGAACCATTCGTCCTTGCCGCTGATGTGAATCAGTGTTCTATGTGAAAGACATGTCTACAAAACAAAAGAGAGGGAAAAATGACAACAAATCAACGAATGAGCCAAAACGCCATATAGTTCTCTCGTGAAAAAGAAACATTGTGGGAATTGAGGACAAGTCGATATTTCGTAAGATTATGAAAGGGATGACCGAATCACGCCTTTCAATGTGACCAAAGATCCGAGCATCATGATAAATGCCGAGGACACCCATGGTTACGCCAAGATCATGACCAAGGAACATACGCCAAAAAGAAGATCACCGGGCCGTGCCCGCTTGAAAACTAGTAATGTTTAATAAATAGTGTGTATTAATTAGAGATATTTTATTGACACTGTGTGTATCGTAGATTAGTTGTGTGACAATTATTAATTACCTGAGATGTTTGTATCATGTTTTTTTCCTCCATCGTTTAAAATAAAATTTCTTTATGATGAAAGGTTACATCGAAATAACTTGAATTTTTTAAGCAAGTGGACCCTAATAACAAGACCGAGATCAATCGGTACTTCGATGAATAAAAAATATTTGCCTTCCAATACAAATTCTGTCCAAAAGCAACAATTTTAGAATTATTAATTGATCAATATATTTTTACATTAACAAAATAGTAATTATTATTTACATTTGCAATCACTATTATAAAGTGCATGTGCATTGAAGGCAAATATTTAAATAAAAAACAAATGTAATTATTGTTTACATTTGCAATCACTATTGGGAGGCAACAATTTTAGAAGTATGTGTATGTGACAATTTGGCATTAGATAAAAAATCTTTAAAAATAATCGATGTAATGGTGACCCTCACGTATATCACGATTTTAGAGATAAATGATGATAAATGAACAAAATTTACGTTTAAATAATGCACAAACAAATTTTCTCACAAAAAAACACCTACTTTAAGATATTTAAATAAAGTAAAATATTTTTGCATTAATAAAACACTAATTATTTTTTATATATAACTTTGCTATTATAAGGAATGGAAAGATTTTTTATGTTCCTAAATTTATTACGAAAAGCAATTAGACAAAAGGAAATGGAAGTGTTATTTTTGAACAAATTAATACATATTCTTTTATTTACTATGCAATTAACAAAATTAATCTAATTATTGTAAGCAAAAATAAAGAAGAAACCCTAATACAAACCGGCCGGTGAAATAGACCTTTAGTCCCGGGTTTGTAAATAGCACTGACTAAAGGACCTTTAGTCCCGGTGCTCAATACAAACCGGGACTAAAGGTGTGTATGGGTATTTAAGCCGTGTCTTCTTCCTCCTGCTTTCTAGATCGACGCCTTCTTCCTTCCGGTGTGTATGGATTTAAGCCGGGCCCCTTCCCCGTGCCGCACCCGACGACCTACTCCTCCCCGAGCCGCCACCGGCCTACTCCTCCCCGAGCCTTGTGCCGCCTCGCCATTAGCGCCCCGCCCTGTCCCTCGGCTGCCGGGCCAGGAGGGTGTGCCGCCGCCCGGCCCTACCCTCCCCCCGGCCACCACCTCCGGCCGCCTTTCCTTCTTCTTCCGGTGAGCGGGGAGCCGCGCCGCGCCTTCGGGCGACCAGCGGGGAGAGCTACCGCCTGCCGTTGTCCTCGATCCGCCCCCGAGCCGGCGCCGCTGGGCCGCCGTAGCACGTGAGTCATCATGGAGCGCTCCTCCTGGCCGGAGCACGCCGGCCGGGAGCACTGCCACCGCGGGGGAGGAGCACGGCCGGGGCCGTTCTCCGACCAGAGCAGCAGCAGGGAGCACCGGCCTTCGATCTTTCGGCCATCGCAGAGGGGAGCACGCCGGCCATCAGCTCCTCCGGCCGTAGCAAAGAAGAGGGAGCACACACCAAAGCAAAGGTGGGAGCACACAATCGTCCAAGGGGTGAGCGAATTAACTTAGCTGTATGTATGTGTTGTGTGTTGCGCTCGCTCGACGGCCACGAGTCGCGAAGCATGTGTGTGTGTTGTGGTGGCCGGCCGGCCATCGAGCCGAGAGCATGTCTCGCAAGCGTGATTTGGCGAGAGAATGCAACCATCGCGATGAACGATAAACGTGGGCGGCGACCTAGCGACGTTCTAATCAAAAACTATTCGCTTTATTTAAAAACCCTAATTTCATCCGATACGTTAATTTGAAACCCTAATTCGAAACCCTTATTTGATCCCATACGCTAATCCTATTTGAAACCCTAATTTGATCCGATACGCTAATTGGAAACCTTAATTGAAAACCCTACTTTGATCCGATACGCTAATTTGAAACCCTAATTTGATCCGATACGCTAATCCTATTTGAAACCCTAATTTGATTCGATACACGTTAATCTTATTCGAAACCCTAATTTGATTTCATACACTAACCCTAATTTATTATAGGTTTTTAAAAAAGAAAAGACATACACCCTAGCGACTTAGCGACGACCTAGCGACCTAATCGACGAACAAGACACTACGACCTAGCGACTTTTTTATTAATAGAATTGCTTTATTATGTAACTTTATGTCTAGTAACTTTATTAATAATAGTAATGTCATGTGACTTTATTATGTAACTTTATGTCAAGTAACTTTATTAATGGTACTTTTAATTAACTTTACTAACCTCCTCATGTAATATGTAAGGTTTTGTAACATTGTAATATTTTAATAGAATGACAAGTAACTACATTAATAATAGTAATGTTATGTGACTTTATTATGTAACTTTTATGTCAAGTAACTTTATTAATGGTACTTTTCATTAACTTTACTAGCCTCTTCATGTAATATGTAAGGTTTTGTAACATTGTAATATTTTAATAGAATGGCAAGTAACTTCATTAATAATAGTAATATCATGTGACTTTATTATGTAACTTTATGTCAAGTAATTAACTTTATTAACCTCCTCATGTATATTTTTTTTTTTTTTCTTGTGGCGCTACATGACAAATTAAATTCTAACATCTTTCAATTAACAACTTTTCCAGAAATGGCCGATCGGAATGATAACATGGATGCGGCAATGATGGACCTAATCAACAAATGGTGGCAATCAAAATCCCCCAAGTCCAAGGTGATGACAATAAACAAATAGATGATGGGAGTCGATTACCGATTATGAAGAACTTGTGGGAGACAATCCCGATGAGGTCTATCTACAATCTAGTATATATGTATATACATGAAATTAAAAAGAATGGCTTTTGTATTAATATATTTATACTTGTTTGTGTAGCCCTCTCGTTCGGCGACGACTTTCGGAGTAGTAAAAAAGTGCGAGGCCCGAAGAAGCCGTTGGAGGGTCGGTACATTCCGCCGAATTGACGAGGGTACAGGCCAAGTACTTGGGGAACATTCAAAGAAATTTGTTGCGCACTGCGGGATACCTAGTAAGGGACAAAGCTCTCCGATCGGTGCTCGAGAATGGAGGCAACGGAAAGATAACCCTACTATTAGTTATGTCTCGGATCGTGACAAGGAATTGCTATGGCTAGATATCCTTCAACATTTCACGCCGATACATGGATGAAGCTTTAAAGGAGAAGGTTCAAATCTGGGCTATGCGTAAGATGGCCAAACAATTTTAGGCTTGGAAGAAGAAACTTTACAAGACTTTTGTTGCAAATAACCGGACTCGGATTTCACCAACAAGGCCTACGTCCAAGTTGAGGCCTTTTTGGGATGAGTTCGCATGCTTTTAAGAACTCGATGAGGGTCGTGCACGAATTATCCGTAATCAGAAAATGCTAGCCATTAGCAATACCACCATCACTTGGGTTCAGTGGCTACCGTTATTCCTAAGTGGCGTAAGCTAGAACAGAGATTGTTGACAAGGGGATGGAGCCGGAATCACCGCACCGGCCCGAGCGCGCCAAGTATTGGTTCTTCGGTCATGGGGGAACCCTAGACCTAGAGACCGAAAGGTAGTGTACGGCGAGAAGCTCAGAGAGGGATAGATGCCCGAGGATTAGTTGAAAGTGGCACCGCAGCCAAATAGAGAGAAGGATGAGCCGACATACGCCCGGAGACCGCCGAACATGGTGGGCGAACAAGGGGCTATGGGGAGATATCGTGGGAGCATGGCTTCCCTAAAGATAGACCCACTTATAGAAGCCGCCAAAGAAAGAAGGAAGAGGAGGCGGAGCGATTGCGTAGGTTGGAGGCAATGGTGATGGAGTCACGCCAAGCGGCTCGTGAAGCGATACAAATGAGAGAAAGCGCTTGAAGAGAGAATGAACGAGGAAATCAAAAAGGCAAGTGCAGGAAGCAAGAAGTTCTATGCAAAGGCAAAAATGCATCGAGCCTAGAGTCAAAATTAGGCCCCGGTCCGGGCTGAAAAGCGCTTGCGCTTCCACGGAAGGTGCCAACTATTCAAGACGACGGGGGCTGCGCTTTCCGGTGAATGACGTCACCGAAGCTAAGACAACATGTGAGCTGCATATTCCACGGGGGGCTACCACGGTCATGGTTGTTGTCGGTGTTGTAACTCATATCGACCCTACGAAGACACCAAGAATCCATGGGGCGATAGTTCCAAATGGATATGCTAGTGTCTCGGTGGATAGAGTTATCAAAGGCTTCGAAAATGTAGCGCTTGAGATAGAAGGAGGTGATGGAGAGAAGACTTTAGGATAAGCGAGAGAAGGCTTTCATTTGTTGGCGCAAGCGCTACATCATTATTCCCCGGGGCATCGCCTACTAGTCTACCACCACCTCCTCGTCATGAACCTCACCCTAGGTGCGGATGAAACTTGACGATACATTTATTCACTAACTTTATTTTGCATTCCCCTAGTTAGCGGTTTACACATATTCCTCTTTGGTTTCACAGGTAGTCACCAACATGTCATAGTGCTGCGGGTGATGACGAGGCAGTGCAAGACACGGCTGCATCACCTCCAAATCCAACGCTGCCTCCTCGGGCTCCAACACCGCCACCTCGGGCTCCAACACCGACACCGGCTGCCCTATCGCCTCCATGTCGGGCTCCACCCCCCCACCGGCGGCCCCATCGCCTCCACGCCGGACTCCAACCCCCCCACCGGCTGCCCCATCGCCTCCACGCCGGGCTCCAACCCCCCCACCGGCCGCCCCATCGCCTCCACACACGTGGCTCCAGGGCGCCAAAACCGGTGGACCCACCATTGAAGAAGAGGCCGACCACACGATCAAGCGTGTCGGCCGCCCCGCCGCCAAAAAAAAGCAAGCCTCTAAAAAAAAACAACCCGTCATTCCTAAGAAGTCTGTCCTATGAGAAGATCTAGCTGCAGAAATAGATGCTTCGGGTAAAGTCGATATGGACCAGTTTCTTCAAGAGACTTCGTGGATGAAAGAGAATCCAAGCAAAACCCCGAGAAGCCCTACCTCTTACTAAAAGCCGAAACTTCTACGGCAAAGGGTTGAGGCTCAATAAAAAAAGAGGCGTGCAGCTCAGAAAGAATTATCATCTTTATCTGACTATGATCGCACTCTAACCAAATTCCTAGAAGAAGAGAAGAAGAAAGAGAAAAAGAGCACGCAAGGGTGTAGCACAGCTCGGGGAACAATCAAAGCAATCGGTGTCCCCGCTAGTCATTGGGAATGAATATGGTTCAAACATCGACGTGCTAGACCAGCGTATACCTCCAGGTTTGAACTATGAGGATCTTGAAAAATTTTTTTGCGGACACGGTCTTACCTTATCCCAAATGATAGTCAAGGCAGAATTGAAAGTGTAAAAAGAAATTGATCATTGGTAGAAAACATATGAATATGGCAAGAGTCTATTCAACCCCACGGCCCTCAAAAAACTTGGCACGCAGATGTACTTGCTAAACCAAGTACCTTGCGGGCGTATGGCGGAAGAGCGTATGACTATATCTCAAGGTCCGAATTAGAAACCATCATTACTACGTGGTGATGATGTTATTTATGTTCCCAGCTCTAATCACCGCTTCGTTTGTAAGTGATTCTTTCTTTTAATAATGTCATCAGAAACTTATCATGTATATGTATAACTAATTACGAAACCGGCTATACATATGCAGTAAACATGATGAGGGACCTCGAGCTAGAAATGACAAGGAGATTGGATTTATAGATCCTTATGTTGTATTCAAAGACCCCAATACTCCGTATGTCATGTGGAGAGTTCAAACGGAGAGAAATCATGGAGGTACTTGATCAATCAAAAGGATAAAAGATATATACTCTTTCCCTATAACTTTAAGTAAGTATCGTTATCGTGCGTATATTTTATTAACCCAATTAATCAGATCAAGATGAAGATATATAATTATTTTGCCTACACACAAATGAAGCTATCATTGGATACTAATTGTGATTGATCTCTGGCAAAGTCATTTACTAATCTATGACTCATTGAGAAAACCACTGAAAGATTACCAAGAAATGATAGATATTATCCAAGGGTAACTTCAATCTCTAAATATTAATTTTAGCTCTTTAACTCGGTAATAGATAATTAATAATGATCGTTTTATTGCTAGGGGTTTGGGCTGGGTTCGTGCGTAAACACCGTCCCGGATTTGAAAGCGCCACTTTCGAAGCCTATCCTACTTCAGTGGATTCTACGGCAGCCAACCACGGGCAAAAATTTATGTGGCTACTATGTTCCGCGAATTTCTGACGGTCTATGAAAAAAGAACAAATCTTGAGCACGCAAAAGTATGTAACATGTATATATAATAAGTTCATTTCATTTCATTATTTGTTGCTATTTAATAAATCTTATTCATACCTCTAACCTTTTTTCTTTAATGTCTACTAAAGGAGACGTGGTTGAGAGAGAAGGTGTTGAATGAAGTCCGCCTAAAAGGAATTCAGAGACAATCGCAGGATTTCTTAACGACCAAGTCCTGAATCCCGCCGGGCGAGTACTACTTCAACCCCGACGAGCCATTTAAACCAAACCAAGATGATCATTTATACGATGCTTGAGTGGCGGAGAACAATTAAGTTGTAAATACTTTATCCCCGATGAATATGTGTAAATATTATATTATGGACCTATAGACATGTATAATATATAAACAAAGTTATATAGTATATTTATATGTAATGCTCTAAATTATATAAATTATAGGTGCGCCGTCTACATAAACAAGCAAACAATACGCATTCGAAAATAATAATAATATAATTGTAAACCAGAAATGGAAAACCAAAAGAAAAGAAAAGGAAAAAGAAAAAACAAACCAGAAATGGAAAACCAAAAGAAAAGAAAAGGAAAAAGAAAAGGAAAAAGGAAAAAAGTCCCGGTTGGTAACATCAACCGACTAAAGGGTGGCCAGTGGGCGCACTCCCAGGCATTGCTTTTAGTTCCGGTTGGTGTTACCAACCGGGACTAAAGGCGGACCTTTAGTCCGGGGCAGCGGAACCGGGACTAAAGGTTGGACATTTAGTCCCGAAACCTTAGTCCCGGTTCCGTAACCGGGACTAAAGGCCCTTACGGCCCGGGACTACAGCCTTGTTCTATAGTAGTGACTGACTTCCTTCTGCGCTCACCATTGCGCCTGCCATACCCATGGAAGCACGGAGTGCCTACCCAAACCAAATGCCCAAGTAAGAAACTCCTCACATGAAGGGAAATTAACATCACAGTAAAGAATCAGTACTGTGATAAAAGTAAGTGCCATACCCCTGTGAAGCAGAAGGCGGACACGTCCAGGAGTCAGAACTCCTTGCTTCATTGGGAAACCTTGCTTGTCACAACCACCCATGATCTTAAAGATATAGCCCTTGAATTCCTGCAAAACAAAATGTTACATATGCATATATTTGAGCAGTAAACCATGGATCAAGAAATAAGTAGCAAAGATATTACCTCACCAAGCGCATCACCACTGACCTCCTGGGAGATCCTTTTGTCAAAAAAGACACGCCTGTAGTTGATACCAAGGCATTAGCTATATAGCTTATGTGACAAACTATACACAATCGGAGAAAGAACAAATAGTGTAAGCAATGCAATTAAAAAAAAACTAGTTTGTCCAAATCTGAGGTCAAGAAAAAAAAGTATTTTAATTAAAGAAGTTTCAAAAAGCCCAAGATGGTCTACTGTCATCATAATTTCAAAAGTGCCACTTCAATTTTACTTGGAACAGATAATTAAAATTGATTGTCCTTGCCTCAACAAACACCACGACAAATCTCAAATAGACAGGTCACACAGCTATTTCTATTCCACTCATAATTCCTACTTCCTGTAAACGACAATATATCTCAGATAGACAGGTCACACAGAAAGTCAATAGGAAACCTTCAATGGCCATCTTTTCATCCCTACCATTATTGTGATGTACTGTACCAGCCAAGCCAACTCTTTTTTTCTCCGTTCCCTTATCCTTAGCGCTAAAGTAAAAAGAAAATGCAAGAGAGTTTGTATTTGCAAATGAAAATGAATATGGATCTAAAACAAATTATATAATCAATCAATAAATAATAATTTAAATAATATAAAAAATATCCTTCGCCCCTTATGGTATTAGTTTATAATCTTGTTGACCCTACTCGCTTACTCCTATTTTCCTGCTTTCTTTTTCGACAGAATTCATTCTATTCTAACTTTCTTGAAAGAATGGGGTTCTCTCTCTGGGGGCTCACCCTCTCTTCCTTTTTGAGAAAGATGGGCTGCCCTGGGAGTCTCACCTTGGTGATTCTTTCTCTCTTGGGGGGTCTTCTTCGGTGGCGAATCCGCTCTCATAAATTGGATGAATTCTTCCGGGTTGGCTTCGATCCGCCTCGAGAGTTGGCAAAAGTACCTCAACTTATCGGAGGAAAATGCCGCGTCGAACCATCCACAAGCCACACCCCGCCGAACCCCGAACCTGAAGCACCATCCATTTTCGTTCTTGCGAGAACGAATCAAAAAATGTTATTCGCTCATGCCAACGTATACGAAAATAAAAAATCCTAAAAAGGATTAACAAAGATCTTCACCTTGAAACGGCAAGCGCCGAAGCGGGTCAAAATCGCCCAGTCCTCGATAACATTAACTGGAAAAGGGTTTTATACCTATACGGGGAACCTAAGATAAAGCCCATATCGACTTATCAGCTTACGGTCCACGATTGGGATCGGCGCACGAAAAAGGCTAAACACAGCCTTTTTCTTGTCCTCGACACGGGGCTAGTCCCGTGCCTAAAAAGAAAAGCATAGCCTATCCCCCTTTCAAAACCGTTTGTCTCTTGTTTGTCTCGGCGAATCCCCGGTTTAGTTTCTTAGAAAGTTGGATTTGCGCCCTCGAAGCACTCTTTTTTTTTTGAGTCGGGTGCAAAGGAAGGATAAGATAGGAAGGGGTACAGTACTAGACTAATGTTTAGCGGTTCTAGAGCCGTCAATGATTGGTGAACCGGGCGGATCCGTTTGCAACTCCTTTGGAAATATTACCCGAGTGGTACTTCTTTCCAACAAATTCGTCCAGACTCTTGGTAGAGTCTAGAAGACCACCCAAGCACACGTATTAACTAGAAAGAAAATAGATAATAGAAGGCTTGTTATTTAACAGTATAACATAGTCTATATACCAATGTCAACCAAGCCAGCCCCAACGATTGGATTTTCGTATAACTTCATTTACCCTTCACTAGTCATCTTTTGTCCATTAGCAACTGTGATGATCATGGGCAAGGTTCCAATCTCGGTGGGCAGAGTATGAGATTTCACTACTGAATCCTTGATTATATTGTGACTGCACAAAGATGACAAAAAAAATATGGGTGGTGAAACTGACAGCAATCCGATGCCACGAAACCCAGCCGCACACGGCAAGATCGCGAAAAACCCCGACAAAAACCTCCCGATCACGAGAAAGCCTCGCCAAAAACCGAGGACCTAAGGTTCCCGCCGCAAAAAAACCGATCTTGCCCAGAACCGAGCGATCAAACCGATCGACTGATACACGGCACCCCGATCGACCCAGACAAGAGACGCCATCGAGGGAGGCAGTAGATGATTACCAGAAAAGCCTCAGGGGAGCACGCGCATTCGCAGGAGCGCCGCAAGCCGCGCGATCCAGTGGCCTCGGGGAGGGCTCGGAGGGCGCGCCGCCAGGGAGAATTGGGGAGAGGCGGCGGTGGAGGCGATGAGATTTTCTGAGGGATTTTGAGGCCCAGGCTTGCGTGAGAAGGAGATGAAGGGAGGAGAGAGGGGGGAAGAGCAGAGGAAGACGGGGCATTTGTTTCTGGCTTCTTGGGTGGGCTTTGGTTTCCCTTCCTCTGCTCTTACTCCTTGTGGGACGCCTGCCCCTCGCTCTCTCTGCAGTTGGGTTATCATCTAGGGGCAAGATGCAGTCGAGAAAAAAGTTTGGAGAGGGTGACACATGACATGATGCTACTAGCCTGCCATGCAAGCATGCACGGACAGCAGCCTGCATGCAGGCCAAACCGAAGCTCTTGAACCTCGTTCAAATGAGATTTTGAATACCAATTGAAGTGCTATTTTTGCTCTAACTTTTTTGGAAATAGCAAAAGAAATTATACCATATACCAAAGATAATGCTATAATCACTTTATTTTTTTTTCCTTCTCGATATCTATTGCTTCGGTTAATGGTATTGTGCTCTTTGTGGCTCTATTTAATAGCATCTATGGTGAGGGTATTATAGTCATTTCTATACTTGCTTTTAATGCATCATAATGGACCTACCAAGTGTCACTTCATCTTGTAACTTTCTCTTTTTTTCAAGACACTTACAATAGTTCAAGTCATTTCATCTTACAACTTTTTCAACTTTCAAGATATTTAATGATTTCATTTTTTTTTTTCTCACAACCTAAGATCAGTCTCAGCGATGAGTCTTATAGTGCTTTTATTAAGACAATGTCAGATTTTTAATAGGCTAGTGAGCTGTGGCTTATCTAAAAATGCTCTTATTAAACTCAATTTTCATTTAAAATAAAATAGACTGATTTTGAGCATTTTTTGACTTTAGCTTGGCGGCTCCTTAGACTTAGACCGTTATACTCTGTCAAACTCAGTTCGAAGGTAGGTCTCAAATAGATATGAAATCTTTCACTAGAAACAACATTAGCATCGCCTTCTCAGTTGGTCTTTTCATATTTGTTTCAGGAGTCCTAGAAACAGCAATTCTATCCTGCTTTCTTTAATGGCTTTGCTTCCCCAGCTTGTGTTCCTCTGCATATTTTATCTGGTTTCGTGGGGAAGGGTCCTTTGGCCGTCTCTTAGTGCTGAAGGTATACAAATATATAAGTAGTTCAAGGCAACTAACAACGGCCCACTACTAATAAACTATATTAACTATATGATACAACAAACTAAGCTGATTGGCTAGTGCATATGCGGATGATACCTCGGAGTTCCATGCATGCAACCAAGAAGGCACGGGAGCAGTGGTCACTGGTCAGTGCCAGTTTGCAGTGCAGCGCCAAGGAAACTGCAGGGAAGGACCCAGGAAGCTTCACCCTCCTGAATCCTGATGCAGCAAGGACATTGGAGGAGCGCATCTGTCCACGCCTGTCCTGATGCGCAGATGTAATGTAAGCTGATGAGGCCGCGCCAGCTGAAGACACGCCACCTACATGCCGCATTTGGCTCATCATCTTGTGTTCTACTTTAGCGCACTGTATCGCTTGCCACTCCTCTTTGGGTATTTTGGGTATGGTATCTCCTGATTGGTTCAGGACGGCTTTTATTGAATTCTTTTGGATTTGATTTGAATTTTATTATAAGGCGATGCGAGACGGAGCCGAGATGGTGGTGACTGGAGAGTACCGAGATTTGGTGGAGACGATAGCGTGGAGTGTATTCCCTGTTCCAAAATAGACGGCATTTCGTCCCAAAATAGACGCCCTTTTATAAGTTTATAAACACGGGAATAGGAAAATTTAAGAAGTGTTGTGTATAGAAGAAGAAAAAAAATGTGTATTGAGAGAATAGAAAGAAGCGTTGAAAAGAAGTACCTCCAAAATCCCAGAAATAAATTCATTTTGACATGATTTAGAGTATTTTCTCCGTTTACCCTTATTAAATAGGCCCTTAGACAACTATTTGACGAATATCCCTCCCTGTCCTACCCATCACCGAAGTGCTCTCTTCTGCACGCGTGGGATTGATACCTCGGTCCCGTGCTCTAGGCGATTTTTTGCATGACCTGCATGCATACTTATGTAGCCTTGCATGCAGCGGTCGCTCACGTTTTTTTCACATTTCGTAAATAACTTGCGCGTTGGTCGCTAAAACTATTTTGCTCCTAGAGCATTTTTGTGCTTTCGCCGCGTCATGTTGGTGCAAGCTCCATCATCGAGCCCGGCGCAAGCGGCTCTATGCCATGGACTCAGGCACGAACTCCATGTCCTCCCGAGTCATCATGTCCCCCGAGGAAGGCATGTCGTCGATGGAGGATAGCATAGTGATGAGTGTAAAAACTAAGAAGCCAAACCAGGCGTGTTAGTGGTAGTTCTTGTGTTTGAAGAAGTCGCAGGCTATGTTACGGGCTATTCGGTTGGTCATATAAGCCCGGTGATAAGATAAGTCGGCTGATTTGTTTGTGAGCTGTTTGAACAAATGATATGACAAGTAAATATGGCGTTAAATATTGCCTAGGAAATGAACAGACAGTCTTAATTAATAACGGGGCAAACTCAGTTCCATCTCAGCATGGACATAGAAAATTAATTCTTTTGTGGCAAATCTCTAAAGCTTCAGAACGAATTCTTTTTAGTGGGATGGAGGGAGTAGATTTTTATGTCAATCTTAATGGGTTTTAATCTTTATGAAACAAAAAATATGAGGTACAAAATATGAATGCAAGCGTACATTAATGTTACATAATTCAGGTTGGTTATTTATAACTCCTATAATCTTAACCTCTACTAAGTAATTCTTTTGCTTCTGATTGGTTGAGACTTCAAAAGTGATGTCAGCTGACATCATCAAAGGAGTTACCTCCACTAAGGTTCATTTATCTCCTACTAGCCTTTTCTTTTGAAATAGAAAAAATCATAGCACCTAAACCAAATATGATAATTAAAATTGAATTGCACCATGGTATTTCTCGCAATAAACTTTTCAAAACAAGACTCCGCACGGATATATTTTGATAACTTAAACCGCTTCTAAGCAAAAATCCGTTTGTAAGCCAAAAAAACTAGCAAAACTGCATATCATATGGATTACATGTGGTCCTCTGAAATATACATAATTTTATAAAGAAAAACTCTTAAAATTTTGAGAGGGGATGACCCTCTCAAGTATAATAGGGGTGGGGGTTCGGGTAGATGAGATTTGGGTGATGTCCAATTCAAATAATCTATAGTATGTATATCAATGGATACAACCTCCATAATTGACATACTATATATATATATATATATATATATATATATATATATATATATATATATATATATATATATATGTATCTACTAATTTATAGTTTTGACCATTATAAACTCCTTACATTTCTACTTCATATCCGCAACGCGGGATATCCTACTAGTATATTATGTTATTGTTGCAAAAAAGTTTTCAAAGCACGTTTACATGTCAATTAGAGAGTTTGGAATTTTTTTTACTCTCTATTTCAAATTATACGTTTTTTAACTTAACTGCGTATATAACTTTTGTTACGTACTTAGATGAAGATATATAGTACAAAACATTGTATCTAGAAAACTCATAATTTATAACAGAGGAAGTATAGTTTTTGGGGGGTTTTCCATTTTCTAGGGCTACATCTATTTTGAGCATCTAGTATTATTTTCACGAGATCTAAATATTTTTATTTAGATTTGCTGAGTATCTCTAGTTTTATTTTTTAAAAAAAAGCTGTGGGCAGACGACGGAGGGGTGGCGGTGCCCTAGGGCAGGACGGTGGGCAGGGAGGCAGCGGTGTGCGCAACAAAGAAAGGGAGAGAAGAGGGTGGCGGCGGGCTGGAAGGGAGAAAGAGAGGAAAAAGGTTCCAAAATAGACGCCCTTTTATAAGTTTAAACACAGGAATAGGAAAATTAAAAAATGTGTTGTGTATATATAAAGATAGAATTGTACTGAAAAGGAAAAAAAGTGTACTGAGAGAATAGAAAGAAACGTTGAAAAGAAGTACTTTCAACATTCTAGAAATAAATTTAATTTAGACATTATTTAGAGTCTATTTTTTCCATGTTTGTCTTTAGTAAATAGCCCCTTGGGCAACCATTTGACGAATATCTCTCCCCCTGTCCTACCGACACCGGCAAGCGCTCTTCTGCATGCGGGTGTGGGATTGATCCCTCGGTCCTATTTTTTTGTTAGGTTTTTGGCGATTTTTGCATGGCCTGCATGCATGTTTATGTAGCCTTGCATGCAGCGATTGCTCATGTTTTTCACGTTTCAGAACCGTCGGGGACAAAAATAAGGGCCCTCCTAACAGCTTAGGCCCAACAAACGCAAAACTAGGCTACACAATAGCAAAACGCTGCCCTGCCAAGGCCCAAAGACATTATCTCGGCCCAAGCCCACACCGCTGGGGCCTCAAACAAAGCGCTAAACTTTCCACCCCGCCCGAGCCCCCCCCGCAGAGGCCTCCTGGACGGGCGCCCGCTTTTCGACCGGCCCGAGCCCCCCCAGGCCCTGACAGCGCCCGCTTCGTCTCGATCGGCCTCCGCCACACAGGGCCCCTGACGGCACCCGCTGTTCCGACGAGCCTCCCTTCAGGGTGGCCCCGACAGCGCCCGTGGCCGGACCGAGCCTCCCCGCAGGCTCCTGACGGCCGGGCTCCGGCCCGACCAGCCTCCTTCACGAGGCCCTGGACAGCACAAACACCCGTCTCGCCCGCGCCTCTATAGAACGCCTGACGAGCCCCGCCCGCCTCGACGAGCCCCATGCCGAGGCCTCGACGGCACGCGCCACTGGCCCCACAACCGCCACCGACGCGCATATCTGCCGCCCGCCTTCCACAAAGGATCAGCCGACCGACGCTAACCCTCGGGCAAAGGAGATGGGAGCCGTCCCATCATCGCCCTCGCGCCCGCGCTCATGATTACACCCTACAAGGACGGCCATGCTCGCCACCAGAGGGCATCATGATGACCAAACCTCTATGGCGTGTCCTATCTCGAAGTCCCAAAGACAAAGGTACGCCACACCCAGACCGACGCACGGCATCAACCTTATACTGGGCCGGGTCTTCCCGAGCCCCGGCCACCGCACACCAAGGTTTTCCGAGCTCGACGGACAGAGATGGCCCCCATACGGTGCATCTCAAGGCTGCCACGCCGTATACGACAACAACACCCCGACCTCGAGCCTTGGACCGGGATGAGTCAAAGCTACGCCACGCGTCGGACACGCTCATCATGACGCCCCCGCCGACCTCCGCAAGGGGCGTACATCCCTCCGCGCCGTGATCGAGGAGCCAACCCACGGAACGGCGCCAAAGCAACCGGCAAGATGGGCGCCGCAAGACAAGGCCGCCGCCCACACGGGGAAGCTCGAACGAGGCCCCGAGAAGCCCAAGCCTCGATCGGGAAGAGGCGGCGCCCGCAACCATCCCGCCGATTCGCACCATCGCACCATGAGCCCGGTCCCTTCCCTTTGCGGTTATAAAAAGGAGAGGACGGGGGCCCTTCCAAGGGCAAGTGATCTAG
The DNA here is from genome assembly GCA_015844335.1 of Chrysopogon serrulatus. Lineage (NCBI taxonomy): Eukaryota > Viridiplantae > Streptophyta > Magnoliopsida > Poales > Poaceae > Chrysopogon > Chrysopogon serrulatus. The sequence continues at coordinate 42,433 of JADLZL010003596.1, read as the reverse complement.
TCTGTACTCACATAAACTCATCTTCACGAGACTTGGGATCAGCTCCCTCTCCACACCCGCTTGTACACCCCTACCCACAAGCACCTTAGTGCAAGATAATACAAGTCTTTCTTGTGTCCATCCCGCACACCATCCGGGGTTGGGAGCACGCACATAAATTTACTCGTTGGTGCTAGGACCGCTAGTTTTAGCACCGGCGGTTGGCGCGCCTGTAGGGGACCGTGCGTGTTTTCATACTTTTTCCCGCCAAACCTCCTGATGGCCAGCGGACGCGACGACACTTCGGGCGGTGTTTCGGCCCCAACTCTTCTCCACTCCAAACCACCGGAGCCGGGGACCCCGATCCGGTTCAAATAACTTGAGTTCGTGTCAATCGGTGTCCGGTACGACATGGAACTCCTCCCGCCGGAGTCCGGGGACCTCCCGATGAGGCTCCGGTGGACCCATCGCCCGGCCGGCCGCAGAGGCGCCATGGTGCACGCCTCGCCGAGCGACGGACGCACCACGACCCCAAAGCAGAGGAGGAGGACCTCGCGCGGCGTGGTTGGCGACGCCGCCGCCGCTCAATTGCCGCCACCACCCACGCCAGCCCATATGGCATGGCCAACGCTGCCGCTACGTGCGCAGCGTTGGTCTCCACCGCCATGGGAGTCCGAAGGAGGCGTCCACACCGTCGGCGGCACTCCACGGAGCAACCCGACACGGATATCCCCGACGGATCCGTCCACGCCTACGAGGAGTACCTGATTAGGCAGGAGGAGCGGCGACGCCACTCCGGCACGCGCTACATCCACCCGATCCGGCGCTACCTCGAGGATACGGAGCCCAGGGGGTTTATCCTGGGACACGCCTTCACCTTCGGCTACCCCGACTCTGACTCCCCGGACGACATGTATGATCCGACTCGTGAATGTTTTCACATGGAGATCGGCGAGCTCGGCGTCGACGGCAACGGCAACAACGACGGCGACTAGGGTCGTGACTCCGCACTGGCCGCAGGGCAACTACCACGGCGCAAAGGACCAGAGGACCCTAGGGCTGCCCCGCCCCCGGGCCGCGTGGGCCACGATTCCACGCTCCCGGCCCCACTGGGACCGGGCGATCCACCGGGTTACCCCGAGGCCACGGCGCCCCGACGCCGAGCGGATCCGGAGCTTGGGGATAGGGGTCTCAACGCGACCGCCGCCTGTTACGACGAGCTGGAGATAGAAGCTGCATTTAGCGTGCCTACCGCACGGCGCTGCAACCCTAGCCCCCGCCGCCGCGCGCCGCCACGCTGCGAGAGGTCAACCGGCGATCGTCAACGACGAGGGAGGGGAGCGTCCTCCCATCTTCCCACGCGCGAAGTCATAACGCCGCGGCGGCGGCCCTCCTCATCCGGCGATGCCGTAACCATCCACCTTTAGGGACGACGGATTTGAGATGATCTCGAGAGACTATCTCGAGATCGGCCGCTGCCCAAAAGAAGCGAGAGCTCGGCCTCCCGACATCGGGCACCGAGGGACGAGGAGGATGATGAACACCCACGCCACGAACGAGAAGCCTCGGTCCATCAGACCCATCGTGGAAGGTCGATCCGCGAGCGCCTCCAGACAACCGCGGGCAAATGCCGACGATGGTGACGCGCCGCAACGCCATCAACAACGCCGCTAAGAGAGCCGGGGCACGGACCGGACGCGACCGCCAGCCACGCAGAGGTGGTAGGCACGATAGCGACGAGGACCGAGATGACGCCGATCTCCCTGTGGCCTCGCGCCAGCCGGGGATCCGCAACGCACGGTTCCTTCCTTTCCAACCAACAAATACCAACTTTGCCAAATACTCAGAGAAACGAACCCCGAGGTTTGGCTTAACAACTACCGCCTAGCATGCCAGCTTGGTGGCGCGGACGATGACCGCCTCATCATCCGCAACCTCCCGCTCACTTGAGCGATTTCGGCGCTTGGTCGAGCATCTACCCGCCCACACGATCCACGATCGGGTCCGAACTGGTCGTGGTTTTTGTGGGGAATTTCCAGGCACATACGTGCGCCCTGGGAACTCGTGGGATCTCCGCAGTTGCCGACAGAAACCCGACGAGACGCCAAGGGGACTTCATCCGGCGCTTCTCAAAGAAGTGCACGGAGCTGCCTAACGTGGCTGGCACCGCCATCATCAGCGCTGCTTGATGGCACGACCTGCAAGGAGCTCGCCCATGAGTTAGGCCAGAAGATGCCAACCACCGCCAACGAGCTGTTCGGTGGCGATTTAACTTCACCTCCTGGCGAAGAGGTGGTGGGGGCGATTTTTAGCCAAAGAAGAAAGGGAAGCGGAAGGAAGACAACGCCGAGGGGAAGCATCCCGCAACCCCAGTGAAGAACAAGAAGAGCAAGCGCAAAGGGAAGAAGGGCAAGAAGGAGGCGGACTCCGAAGACGACATTGTTGCCGCGGCCGACCGCAAGGCCCCCCGAGGCCCCCCGGCCTGGGGCCTTTGACGACATGCTTAAGAAGCCCTGCCCTTTCCACAAGTTCCCTATCAAGCACACCATGGGGGAGTGTGACTTGGCCTACCGCTTCTATCAAAAGCTTCCCCACCCGAGGACAAGAAGAAGAAGGAGGGAGAAAACAAAGGCGAGGAGTTCCCGACGTCCATGACGCCTTCATGGTCATTGGGGTTACCGACGAACCTCACCCCGCGCCCGATCAAGCGTGAGCGCCGTGAGATCTTCTCGGTGCGCCTCGGCCACCCGCGGCACACGCCATGGTCCGCCGACGCCATCACCTTCAACATCGACGACCACCCGCTCTACGTGCCGAAATCAGACGGTACCCGCCGTGGTCGACCCCATCATCGGCAACGTATGGCTCACCAAGGTGCCGATGGATGGCGGAAGCGCCCTCAACATCCTTTACCCGAGACCCTCGACCGTTGGGGATTGAGCGCCACGCCTTTGGCCCCGCAACTCCCCTTTCAAGGCATAGTACCGGCAACGCGCCTGGCCCCACGGGCTGATTGACCTCCCGGTCCGCTTTGGGACGCCGTCGAACTTTCGCAAGGAGGTCATCACCTTCGACGTGGTTGACTTCCGAGGAACCTATCATGGAATCCTTGGACGCCCCGCGACGCACGCAAAGTTTATGGTCTGTCCCCAACTACACTTACCTTCTCCTCAAGATGTCGGGCCCCAATGGCATCATCACCGCCGGCTCCTCCTACGAGCACGCTGCTTCAACCGCGACGCCGAGGCGCCGAGCACGCCGAGGCCGCGGGCGATCTCCGAGGCCCTCGACACCAAGCATCACTCCGACGCTGCCTCAAGCCGTCCCGACGGAGTGAAGGAGGTCCCGCTGATCCCGCCTCCCATCCGGCAAGGCGGTGAAGATCAGCGCCTCCCTCGACCCGAAATAGGAAGTTGTGCTCGCCGACTTCCTCCTCCGCAAACGCCAACATCTTTGCGTGGAGTCCCTCGACATGCCGCATTCCGAGGGAAGTCGCCGAGCACTCCCTTGACATCCGAACCGGGTCCAAGCCGGTGAAGCAGCGTCTGGTCGATTCGATGAGGAAAAAGCGCAGAGCCATCGGTGAGGAGGTGAACAAGCTTTTGGCGGCCGGATTCATCAAGGAGGTATTCCATCCCGAGTGGTTATCCAACCCTGTAATGGTTAGGAAGAAAAATGGGAAATGGAGGATGTGTGTGGACTATACTAGTTTAAATAAAGCATGTCTGAAAGTTCCTTTTCCATTACCGCGTATAGATCAAATAGTGGATTCTACTTCGGGGTGTGAACTTCTATCCTTCCTTGATGCCTATTCCGGCTACCATCAAATCAAGGTGAAGGAGTCCGACCAGCTCGTGACTTCCTTCATCACTCCTTTTGGCATGTACTGCTACGTGACGATGCCCTTCGGACTATGAAACGCCGGGGCTATGTACCAACGGTGCATGCTCGGTGTTTTTGGGATCACATTGGGGAGACCGTGGAGGGCTACGTTGACGACATCGTCGTCAAGACCAAGAAAGCTAAGGACCTCGTCGCCGATTTTGGAAGTGGCCTTTCGTGTCTCAAGGCCAAAAACGTCAAGCTCAACCCCAAGAAGTGCGTTTCGGGGTCCCCGAGGCATGCTCTTGGGGTTCATCGTCTCCAAACGCGCATCGAGCCCAACCCGCAGAAGGTGATCAAGCGGTGACGAGCATGGGGCCAATCAAGGATCCGAAGGGCGCATAACAAGTTATGGGCTGCCTTGCAGCCCTCAGCCATTTTATCTCAGGCTCTAAGAGAAGGGCTTGCCCCTATATCGCCTCCCCGAGGAAGACCGAGCGCTTCTCTGGACCGCCGAGGCCCGTGAGGCCCTCGACAAGCTCAAGGCGGCCCTCACCAGGGCCCCGATCCGGTCCCTTCCGCCGGCGGTAAACCTCTTCTCTTGTATCGTCGCCGCGACCACCCAGTGGTCGGGCGGCCATCGTCGTCGAAAGACAGGAGGAGGGCCACGCACTGCCGGTCCAGAGGCCGGTCTACTTCATCAGCGAGGTGCTATCCGAGACCAAGATCCGGTACCCGCAGATCCAAAAGCTGCTCTACGCAGTGGTCCTGACTCGGTGCAAGCTCCGGCACTACTTCGACGTCCACCCCGTAACGGTGGTCTCCTCCTTCCCGTTAGGGGAGATCCTCCAAAATCGGGAAGTCTCGGGGCGCATCGCCAAGTGGTCCGTTGAGCTCATGGGAGAAACTCTCTCCTACGCGCCAAGGAAGGCCATCAAATCTTAGGTCTTGGCTGACTTCATCGCCGAGTGGACCGACACTCAGCTACCACCGCCCCAGCTCCAGGCGGAGTGTTGGACGATGTACTTCGATGGGTCCCTAATGAAGACCGGAGCCGGCGCCGGCCTCCTCCTCTTCGTCTCTCCCCTGGGGTGCACATGCGACACATAATCCGCCTCCACTTCCCGGCGCCGAACAACATGGCGGAGTACGAGGGCCTACTCAACGGGTTGAAGATCGTAATCGAACTTGGCATCAAGCGCCTCGATATCCGAGGGGACTCGCAGCTCGTCATCGACCAGGTCATGAAAGACTCAAGCCGCCACGACCCCAAGATGGATGCGCATCGCAAGGCGGTGCGCCCGGAGGACAAGTTCGACGGCCTCGAGCTCAACCACGCCGTCCGGAAGTACAACGAGGCCGGGCGACGAACTCGCCAAGATCGCCGCCGAAGAGCCCCTGCCCCCCGACGTCTTCACCAAAGACCTCGCGGCTCCCTCCATCACACTCGGCGGACAGAGAGGAGGCCTCGAGAATCGCCCGACCTCCTGGGCCGGGTAAGATGTCCGGCCCCCCCCTGCGACCGAGGCCCCTCGGCCTCCATGGCGCCCCTAGCGCCGATGTCGAGGTTATGGAGATCGACGGGATGGTCCGAAGCCGACCCTGCCGGACCGGGCGAAAGCCATACCGATTGATCATCCGGAACCTTTCCCACGGACTTCGCTTAGGCCAGACGCATCGCGAGAAGAGCAAAGTCCTTCATCGTCATCGAGGACGACCTCTACAAGCGAAGCCCCTCGGGGTCCTACAGGCGGTGCATCACGGTCGAGGAGGGCCTCACCCTAGTCCGTGAAATCCATGCCTGTGCCTCGCGGTCACCATGCCGCGCCCCCCGCCTCCCTCGGCGGGCGGCAGCGCTTCCGATAGGGGTTCTACTGGCCGACCGCAGCCGCCGACGCCACCGAGGTGGTACGCACTGCGAGGGGTGCCAAGATTACGCTCGCCGACGCATCTGCCGGGCTCAAGCGCCCAGACCATCCCAATCACATGGCCCTTCGCCGTGTGGGGTTTGGACTTAGTGGGACCTTCTCAAGAAAGCGCCCCTGGGCTTCACTCATTTTTGGTCGCCATCGACAAGTTCTCCAAATGGATCAAGCGCCCCCGTTACCAACATCCGGTCCGCACAGGCAGTGCTTTCTTTCATCGATATCATCCACCGCCGGCGTCCCCGAACTCCATCATCACCGACCGCGGCACTCAGCCCACGGGGGCGGTTCCGAGACTTCGCGATGAGCACCAGATACGCATCGCCCGGGTCCCGGTGGCGCACCCTCGCACGAACGGACAAGTGGAGCGGGCCAACGGATGATATTGCAAGGGCTCAAGCCTTGATCTTCAACAAGCTCAACAAGTTCAGCAAAAGATGGCTCGACGAGCTCCCTCGGTCCTCCGGAGCCTCGTAACGACGACGAGTCGGGCTCACGGGGTTCACACCCTTCTTCCCGGTCTACGGTGTCGAGGCCATCTTGCCTACCGACTTGGAGTTTGGATCCCCGAGGCTCAAAGCCTACGACGAGGCCCGTAAACCAAGTGGCTCAGAGAACTCGCTGGACATGCTTGAGGAAGCCAGGACACCGCCCTCTTACACTCAAAGAAGATACCACCAAGTCCTTCGACGCTACCACGACCGACCGCAGTGTCCTGACCCGAGACCTCAAGGAAGGCGATCCGGTGCTCCGCCTCCGCCAAGACAACAGAGGGCGCCACAAGCTCACACCGCCTTGGGAGGGACCCTTCGTCCGTCGCCAAAGTCCTCAAGCCGGGCACGCATAAGCTCACCAATGAGGCCGGAGAAGTCCTCAACAACGCGTGGAACATTCAACGCCTACGCCGCTTCTACCCTTAAGCTTCCAAGTTTTTTACATATAGTTGTACTCCATGTTTCCCAAAGAACAATGAAAAGCACTTCTTATTTTTACAAATCTCTGCAAAGGAGAAACATGCCCAAGGCCCTCGTGGGCCGAGGACTTGAACTATATTTACACCACTTCGAGTCTAAGCGAGACTCGGCTTTGATCCATCAAAGCCGAGCCTCCCTGGGGCTAGACAGGGGGAACCCCTCCCGAAAGGCGCCTGAAGCACACCTCTTTTTTGATCAATTTTTGAATATTTTCATGTCAAGATCCCAAATGTTTAGAAAAAAAGGGTAACTTAGGGAGATGTCTTCGAAACCTAGGGCCGGTTGAGCCACGGGTCGCCACGCCCATGCGCTACGGCACTCCTCTACTCACCGCCATAGGGGCGAAGGAACTCCATGCTTTTTGGGAGGTTTGTTCCAAATGTCGTGGCCGGCAAAGCCATAAGGCCACCCACGCCCGGTGCTACTTGTCTCGCTTACCACCCTTGACTAAAGAACGGACCTCTAAACTCATTATCCTCACAAGGGCCCTAATCTAAACGCAAGGCGAGATTCAAAGGCACGAAAAATAAGCAAAAAACGATCAACAAATCATAAGGCCTCGACGGGCCACGGTCTCGATCAACCATACAAACCAAAAAACTAATCGGGTTTTTACATGGACACATTTAGCCCGAATTGCAGAATCCATCAAGGGGGCATCCGACCCCCTCCCTCCCCGGTGTCGGGCGTCCGTGGCAACGGTAGAAGTCGGCCCCTTCCGCAAAGATCGGGGAAGATAGCCGTGCGGAAGTGCCCGACAATGCTAGCCGTGGCCTCTTCACCGCTGAGTAGCTCGGCGAACACCTCACCCTCGCGACCCTCCTCCGTCCTCGGCGACGACAAGCCCCTCGGAAATCTTGGGGAGGTCGAGGTCGTAGTGGGAGAGGGTCATCGCTGTGGTGTGCGACACACCGGGTCCTCAAGGCCGGGACTCAAGGGGCGACGCGGGACCCACGCCTCCACTCGCTCCCGGGCAACGCCTCCAAGTGGCCCTGGGACTGCTACGGCTGGCTCGCCGGCCTCGACTGCGTGCAAGCGGCTCGGACCTTCTCCTTTAGGGCGCCGAGCTCGCCTTGCGCCGAGGAGTAAGCCGCCGCAGACCGCTTCAAGGGCCGCCGCTTGTTCGACGACTTCCTCCTCGCCTCGTGATCCGCCAAGGGTCAATTTCGAGCGGGGAAAGCAAAGATACGACTGCCCAAAACAACAAGACTTACCCTCTGCCTGCACCACCTCCCTCCGCCACCGCACTTGGAGCCTTGTTGGCCTCGCCTCGCTTGACCAAGCTCGGCCGCATCATGGTGACGCTATTGACAAAGAGCCGGTGATCGATATCCATGTTCACCATGTTCTCTATCAAAGTCCCAATGGTGTCGGATGCCGTGACAAGCGCCGCCCTCATCACTTCCTTCTCGGCCCGGAGCCGGTCGAGCTTCGATGACCGCTTCTTCGTGGCCTCCGATAAGAGGGTGTTCTCCCCTCGAGCCTCGGAGGCCTCGATCTTCAGGTCCAAGACAAGGAGGTGGAGGTCGGCGTTTCTCCTGCTCCGGCAAATAGCTTGGTCCGCAGCCGGGTTTGCCTCCCCGCCGCCGGAGGTGGAGCGCCTCGCCGAGGCCGGCCCTCAACCGGAAAATCGTGACTTCTCCCCGGGCGCCGCCGCATCCCCGCGACAGCCAAGACCAGCGGGTTAGCTGTCTTCTGATGATCGTGTCAAGGTAAGGCTTCGGTCGCAAGCATTTATATTACCTTCAACATGTCGTGGAGGTCCCTTGAGAAGATCGGGCGAGAGTAGACGGCAGGTCATCGGCCGATCGCACGTATTTGCTGCTGGCTGCTTCCCACCGAAGTGTTCCAAGGCGCTGCCCAACACATAGATCGCCGCTCCTCCGGTCCCGGTGGTCCGACCAGACAAGCGGCGGCTTCTTCTGAGCGCCCAAAGCGTACCACCTCCCCTGGCCGAAGACCCCTCGGCGGGCGTCGTAGACGACGACCCCACGGCCGCTGCCCTGAGGAGGCCGTGTCCTCGACGGCCACTTCTTTCCCCCCATGCGGGGGTGTCTCCTCCGAGGAGGGGATCTCCACCACCTCCCGCCGCGGGCACGACATCTGGGGGAACCGGGCCTGCTCCTCCATGACCACGTCGGTAGTGGTCACCGGGCAGCAGCGCCGCCACGGCCTCCACGACGGCACCGCCAAGGCCTCCCGCACGGGGCGCCTCAAGCCCCTCCATCGCATCGGGGGTGGCTCCACGTCGACGGCGCTGGACCACCACTTCTGGCCGCCGCTGGCGACACCACCGCAGGGGCAGCGGTGGCGCTGCCCCGACCCTTCGCCTCGGGCTGCTTATGCTGGAGCAAGCGGAGCCGGGCTAGGGCCGCCTTTTGCGCTTTTGGCTGCGGGCGAGAAAGGCGGAGCTTCGGAGGAAGAAAGGAAAGAAAAGCGACGAAAGATTGAAAGGAGAAATACTCACCCGTGACCGTGGCTTGAACAATCGGGTCCGCCGGAGCCGTGCTCGTTGGGGCTTGACCCGAGGAGTCTCGGCCCGCGTGACTCGGTGGGTCACGAGCACAGGATGCCGGGTTCTCTCGACGCGCCGCCTCTTCGGTTGAGGCTCGCCCCGCCTCGGCGGTCCTCCTCCGCCACGTCAGCCGCCCGAGGGTCCGAGCCGCCCCGACCGGGCTGGACGGACGCCTTGACGACTCGGAGGGGCCTCACCCCTCCCGACGGGGTCACGTCTCCGGCCGCCCCGGCCGTAGCCTCGGTGGAGTGAGGGGCGGGGGCGGCATCCTTCAACGGCCATGGTGACCACCCCCTCTTCACGGGAGGGCGATGTGGCCCCGGACTCAACACGCAACCTCGGCCCTGGAGAGGCCGAGGCCGAGGCCTGTGCGCTGGACTCCTCCGCTGCCCGCCTCTGCGGCGCATCACCAGGAACCGGGGGCTGGATCGACGACCCCTCCAACCTCCGCGCTTCATCTTCCATGAAGCCGAAGAAGTCGTAGTCCTCCTCCTCCTCCTCCTCATCCTCGTCATCGTCCTCGGCGCCGGGGGGTATCGGAGGGCGTCGGCTCCCGAGGGAGTCCCTCTTCCTCCCGCCGGGCGCCGCCCTTTTCGAGGCCCGCCATCATCCCGCTTGCGGACGTTCCTGTTCGACTTCTTTTTCTTCTTCTTCTTCTCCTTCTTTTGCTCCCCCGCGATGGCCTTGTTCGCCTCCTTATCCGTGGAGATGGGGGGCTTGGATGCTTTCAGCTTCCCGGCCAAACCCTGCGAGGAAAGAAATAAGATGAGGACGAAGGGGGGATACGGACATAAACAATACAAGCACAACCGCCGAAACTTACCATGGAGATGGCATCCAGGTGGGGGCGCATCGCGACCTTGTAAAGGAGGGAGGGGTCGGACACCGTCGCCGCCGCTTCGTCCGCTCGACGATCTCGTCATGTTCGAGATCGACGGACGACATCCTTGTCCCGGCCCAGCGGCTGCTTTCCTTCATGTCGAACAAAAAAAGCCGCCTCACCATGAGGGGCAGGACCCGCCGTCCGTGGAAGGCGGCGATGACGACCGACGCGTCTAACCCCTTGTGGGTCAGAGTCCTCAAGGCACGGAACACCTTCTTCAGCGGGATGACCTTCTCCGGGATTATCTCCTCCCTCCACCTCGCGGGCTCAAGGTCGAACACCCTCCCTGTAGGCGGGCAGTGGCCAAAATCGTTCCGGAGATAGAACCACTTCGAACGCCAGCCGCGGTTGGAGGAGGCGAGCTTCGCCGGGATGTAGGAATCCCGGTAGCGAGCCTGCAACTGCAATATGCATCCCCCGCGCGGACGGCCATCCTCTTCCTCTTCTCAACGCCTTTGAGGTAGAGGGCGCCTTCAAAGAAGTGGAGCCAGAGGTCCCAGTGGGCCTCGACCCCGAGATAGCCCTCGCACAGGGCGACGAACACCGCCATGTGCGTGATGGAGTTGGGGTTGAGGTTCTGCAGCTCTAGGCCGTAGTACTCAAGGATCGCCCTCAAGAACCGGCCCACCGGCATCCCGAACCCGTTCTCGTGGAACGCCGTGAAGCTCACAACGTATCCAGGCGGCGGGTGTGGGAACAGATGGTCGGCCGGCGGGACCATCCACTCCGGCGAGGCCTTGTCGGTGCAGGGGCGGAGAAGACCCTTCCCCACGAGCGCCACTAGCTCCGGCAGCGTCACGGAGCTCGTCTCCCACTCCTCCACGCCGACAATCTCGGGTCTCGACGCCATGGCAACGGCGGGCCGGGCATGCGTGTGGGTTCTCTCCCCTTCGCCCCGTTCTCTCGGCGGCGCAAGATGCGGATGGCGATGGCGGAGGGAACAAAGGCGGGCACAAGGGCAAGGAAGGCGAGAAGAAAGCCGACGCCGCCCGCACTGTGTACTTATACCCAAAAACCCCACCGGTTCAACTACCCGCATTTAATGCATGATCATGCCCGGGATCTCCTACTGACAGCACATCACACGGAATCCCAGCGCCAGACACGGGTGGCCGCAGCCCACACGGGTCCGCGGCACCCCACACGCTGCACGTGGTTTTCCTCCGCAAAAGATCCCGCACGCGGAGCCCGAGGAACCGACGCGGTGCGGCTCGCTGGCCGTGCCGCACACGCCACCGCCACGCCTCCTCGTGGGACCGGCACATTGATGCGGTGCGACGAACCGCCTCAGACGTGGGGGCCCACCACCTCTCCCCGAACGGGTGGCGCAATGCGGCACTCACCACTCCGGGAGGGACGCCTAAAAAGACGCGCCCACGTCCCCACGACGGGATTTCCACGGCAAGCGCTTCCTTCCCGGGAAGGAGCCCGGGCGACGGCCCATTACATCCCGTAGGTTCGTGAGGGTCGGCCCACTAAAGGGTTCGACGGCCGCCTCGAGGTAACAGAGTCGTGGGATGGCTCGGACGGACTCATACCACGCCTCAGCCCTGCAGCGGGATCGTCCGACGCCGTGTCCGAGGCCACCAAGGCAGTCTGAGTTAGGGGGATCCCGCGCGGGAGTGCATCGAGCCCTCAGGGACTCCGGGCGGGGACGGGACCCAAGCCCCGCCTCGGACATACCTTGCAGGCTCTAATGGAATGCGCCTCCGGCCCAAATAGGCCCCCTAGCGAGCAGGGCACGGGCGTTCCACTCGGACCTACCCGTTAATAGCTCACCCAAGTCTAGTTGCGTGCGGCACCTACCGCCAACAGTGACAAAATCCATCCTCCTCCTCGCAAAGGGATGCACGAGGCATCTTATGAAATTAACGACCAAGTACCAAGTACCGCCCCACGCCTGCATCCGGGGCTCTGGGGCTACCCCAAGACGTTGGCCGAGGCCGGGAACGCCACCTAACTACGCACCATGCCTCCCTGACGAGCCGACGGGCCCGGGGGCTCGGCAGACGATGGAAACGCTCCAAACCAAAAACACGCCAAGAAGCCCCTGGAGAAGCACCCACACTCCTCCGAGGCCTCGGGGGCTACACCCGGCGGGTGCACACGCGCCCCCCGCCGGAGAACAGTCTCCGAGACAACCTAACACCCTCACCAAACACAAACAAGCCCTCGGAGGATTGCTTATACTCCTCCGAGGCCTTGGGGGCTACGCCGCCCGGTGCGCTTTTGCGCACACCCAAAGTAGAAAAGCCCAAAACACCTAGCAATGTGCCTAGGCGAGACTTAGCTTAGAAAACACAAACCTCCGAACGAGTATACTTACTCCTTCGGTTGTTCTGGGGCTACTGTCGGGGACCAAAATAAGGGCCCTCCCTACCAGCTTAGGCCCAACAAACGCAAAACTAGGCTACACAATAGCAAAACGCGGCTGCCAAGGCCCAAAGACATTATCTCGTCCAAGCCCACACCTTCTGGGGCCTCAAACAGCGCTAACTTTCCACCACCCCGTCCGAGCCCCCTCAAGCAGGCCTCGGAGCCCAGCTTTCCGTCCGTCCCGAGCCCTCCCCCCCGGAGGCCTCGGACGGGCGCCCCGCTTCCGTCCCGACCGAGCCTCCCCCGAGGCCTCGGGCGGGCACCCGCTTCCCCGTCCCCGACCAAGCCTCCCCTTGAGGCCCCCCCCTGACAGCGCCCGCTCCGTCCCGACCGAGCCTCCCCCCGAGAGGCCTCGGACGGGCGCCGGCCCGGTCCCGACCGAGCCTCCCCCTACCGAGGCCTCGGACAGCACAAACACTCCGCCTCGCCCGAGCCCTCTATAGGAAACGCCTCGGGCGAGCTCCCGCCTTCCGTCCTGGGCGAGCCCCCATGCCGAGGCCTCGGGGGCGCACGCGCCGCCTCCCCGGCCAAATCGACCACCGACTTGACGCATATCTACCGCCCGCCTTCCCACGGGACCGCCGACTAACGCCAACCCCTGGGCAGAGATGGGAGCCGTCCCATCATCACCCTGCGCCCACGCTCATGATTACGCTACCCCTACAGTGACGGCCATGCCTGCCACTGTAGGGCATCATGATGACAAACCTCTATGGCAGGTCCTATCCCTAAGTCCCAAAGACAAAGGTACGCCACACCCAGGACCGACGCACGGCGTCAACCTTGTACAGAGGCCGGGTCTTCCGGAGCCCCGGCCACTGTACACCAAGGTTTTCGAGCCCGGACGGACAGAGATGGCCCCCATACGGTGCATCTCTGCGCCGGCCACGCCGTATACGACAACAACACCCCGACCCTCGGAGCCTTGGACCAGGGGATGAGTCAAAGCTACAGCCCGCCACAAAGGTGCGGACGCGTTCATCATGACGTCCCCGCCGACCTCTACAAGGGCGCACATCCCCTCCGTCGCCCGGGATCGAGGAGCCGACTCCACGGAACGGCGCCCCGCAACCGGCAAAGATGGGCGCCGCAGCAAGACAAGGCCGCCGCCCACATCCGGGCCTCGAAACGAGGCCCCGAGAAGCCCCGAAGCCTCGACCAGAAGAGGCGGCGCCCGCAACCATCCCGCCGATTCGACACATCGTACCATGAGCCCGGTCCCTCCCTTGCGGTTATAAAAGGAGAGGACGGGGGTCCTTCCAAGAGCAAGTGATCTAGTCTGTACTCACATACACTCATCTTCACGAGACTTGGGATTAGCTCCCTCTCCCACCTCGCTTGTACACCCCTACCCACAAGCACTTTAGTGCAAGATAATACAAGTCTTTCTTGTGTCCATTCTGCACACCATCCGGGGTTGGGAGCACGCACACAAATTTACTCATTGGTGCTAGGACCGCTAGTTTTAGCACCGACAAGAATAACTTTTCAGCGTCGGTCGCTAAAACTTCGGTTCTACTTTGGTCATATAAGCCAATTGATAAGACAAGCCGACATGATTTGTTTGTGAGAGAAATATTGTTCTTACGAACATAGCGTTAATTATTGCCTAGGAAATGAGCTGACCACCTTAATTAATAATGGGGGGCAAACTCAGTCCCATCTCAGCATTGACATAGAAAATTAATTTCTTTGTGGCAAATCTCTAAAGCTTCAGAACGAATTTTTTTTTCTAGTGGGATCGAGGGAGTAGACTTTTAGATCATTCTTAACGGGTTGGGAAACTTTACACAACAAAAAAATGAGGTTGTATATTAATGTTAAATAATTCAGGTTGGTTATATATTATATTTACTGTTGCAAAAAAGTATTCAAAGCATGTTTACATATCAATTAGAGAGTTTTACTCTCTATTTCAGATTATCAGATTTTTAACTTTTCTCGCATACATAGCTTTTTGTTACGGACTTACATGAGGATATATAGCACAAATGTATCTAAAAAAACTCATAATTTATAATAAAGGAAGTATTTTTTCGCGGGGATTTTTTTCCATTTTCTAGGGTTACATCTATTTTAAGCATCTAGTATTATTGTCACGAGATCTAAATATTTTTATTTAGATTTGCTTTGAGTATCTCTAGTATTATTTTTTAAAAAGAAGTTGTAAGACACGATGGGGGTGGTCGGGCGCATTTACGGACGACAAAAAGAGGAGTGGCGGTGCCCTAGGGCAGTGTGTGTGGCGAAGCCTTGAGTGTGCAAGGCAATGGTGTGCGTGGCGCGAGAGGGAGAGATGGGGGTGGCAGCAGTTGGGGGAGGGAGAAAGAGAGGAAGAGGTTTTGCCCAATTACTTCTTAATTGATACGAATTACAATCTCCTAATATTTATAGTCTAATTAGATTTTTCTAACAAACCAAGACGGAAGAATCATATTGAACACCGATTCCTCCATCCATAATTATTTCAAATTTACTAAAATAACTAATAATTGATATGGTAACTTGAGGCGATGTGGCAAGGCGGTGGTGGCGGCCACGCTCCACCTCGTAGGCCCCTACGCATGCCAACCCTAGGGTTGGCGGCGCCATCATATGGGCTCCTATTGGTCCGTTTATTCCGTCGAAGAATGCGGTCCCTGGCGTGCCTGTGACAGAAGCTTAGAGCCATTTTTATGTTTTTTATAAAAAACCTATAATCATGTATTTACCAATTTTAAAATAAAAAGAACAAAATCACTTCAAATTAAGTAGAAGTAATTTGAATAATTTGAAGAGTTTTGAGGTATAAGATATTTGATTTTGAACTTTGAGGAGTAAAATCATACTTTGATGTCAATATTCACGGGGTAGAATAACACAGTACTCCCTCCATCCCAGTTTATAAGACGTTTAACTTTTTTGCCTCAAGCTTGACCATTCGTCTTATTAAAAAATTGTGCGAAATATTATTTCTTTTGTTGTAGCTTACGTTATCAGTAAAAGTTCTTTAAAAATAACTTAAATTTTGCTATACTTGCGTAAATTTTTTTAATAAAATAAGTGGTCAAAGTTGAAGTCAACATTCTATAATTTAGGATGGAGCATGTATATATATATATATACAAATGAAAATTGCGAGGACGAATGCAGCCCGATGGCAACTCATCCTTGCGGCCCGGGTGGCAGAGGCAGCCCAACCCAAAACTAAGCCGAGCCGACCGTGGAGGGAAAGAACCACGGACGGCCCAGATCGAGCGCCGTGAGTCCGTGACCTCTCGCTGCGCACCCGATGTAAAAACGCATCCATCCCTTCGCGCTGTCCTCTCGCCCAAAGCCCTAGCCCTCGCGTCGCCGCCGCTGCCGGCGCCACATCACCGCTTCAAGGGCCGGAGCTCGCCGGTCAGGGCTAGAGGTGCTCGCCGCTCGCGACCATGAAGGTGACTTGAAGCCTGCCCCTTCCCCGCCCCTCCATCGGTTACAGCGTCCAAATTTGCGCGAGCTGTGCTTGGATTTGCGGCTCTCTGGTTTCTGATTCCTATGGCTCTTTATCCTGATTTTGTTTGCAGTTCAACATCGCCAACCCGTCCACCGGGTGCCAGAAGAAGCTCGAGATCGATGACGATCAGAAGCTGTGAGTACTCCCATTCCTCCTCTCCGTCGTTCGTTTCATTTAGATCCGTGGTGACGGCGACATGGTGTTTGATCTGCTACTCGTTTCTATAGCGACATGGTGTTTGATCTGCTACTCGTTTCTATAGTGGGGGTGGGGGCAGCCGATGGTGCTAGAGTTATGGGTTTCTCTTTATGTTCGTTTAGCTTCAGGTGAATTCCATTTCGCATGTTAATTTGTTTATTAAGATGAGGCTTTTAGCTTGGTGATTTTTGAGTGCTGTTTTAGTGTTGTGCCCACCTGCTAACCGTAGTACTTCTGCTATTCGTTTAGATTGTACTAGACTAGTAGATAGGATTGGTTCGCACTATTTTGGAGTTTTAGAAGTGCCTCCTATGTTAGTGTTGCTGTTTCTGAATGTATTGAGACTCATGCAATAATGGTAGGGATGAAAAGATGGCCATTGAAGGTTTCCTATTGACTTTCTGTGTGACCTGTCTATCTGAGATATATTGTCGTTTACAGGAAGTAGGAATTATGAGTGGAATAGAAATAGCTGTGTGACCTGTCTATTTGAGATTTGTCGTGGTGTTTGTTGAGGCAAGGACAATCAATTTTAATTATCTGTTCCAAGTAAAATTGAACTGGCACTTTTGAAATTATGATTGTCTGGTTACAAGCAGGGGTTTTCAAGAGGTACTCATACACCTAATGAGATGATGAAGACTATAAGACCAGTTTAGGCACAAAATAGCACAAATATACAAGTCAAAATGACAAAGGCCTAGGTAAAAGAGGAGCAAGGTCACCTTACACTCTGATGCGAAGAACAGCCCCCAAGCATCCCATAGGGTCAACTTTAGCACCTCTTGATCGCAAGAAGTCAAGAACTTCAAAGTTGGTAAGGACCCCCGTGCATTTGCTTTACATGCGAGAAAAAACAATGGGCGGCGGTTATTCCGAGTTTTAAATCACACAATGGTGAGAAGCGAAGACAAGACAGAACATTCAGACCCATGGTCCAAATCCTCGTGGTCGATTCGCATCACCGAGAAACATTTGGAGCTCACAAAGATACTTTCCCATGAATCCTCATAAGAAATTGCGTGATCGGACAAAAAAAAAAATCTAACAAATGAGACTTTCTCATAAATCCTTATAGGAAATTACAAATTGAACAATAAACAATCTAACAATACGGTTTGGCCGCACACTTATATGCCCAATTACTGTGAGGTTTTGGACAGATTGATAGCAAAACTGAACAATATCATTGATCAAGACATTGCTGTTAAAGTTAAACCTGAATGAACCCATTAACCAACAGGGGCCATCTGAGGCACTAGCTAAATCTAATTTTTGAAGAATTTGTGTAATGGGTAGGATGTGTATGTCGAAGATTGACGAATGAGCATAGCGATAGCAGTGAACAACATCATGACAGGTAGGTCTAGGCGAGACGACCGAGACGAGCACTCACATCCTCATTCTTTGCCCATGGTCCGAGGCGACAAAACTCCTTGGTAGCGGCGGCGCTCGACTTGCTAGCCGAAGGCGATGAACCTAACCAAGGCGGGGCCCGGGGCGCATTAGCTAAGGCGTAATGCAAAGGGCGAGTACCACGGGATGATTTACTCGCTAGCGTAGGCGTCCGGTAGAATTGATGGCGGAGCGCACCCCACGTCCGGAAGGCGGCTCCAAGCCCGCTAAAATGTACCGACGGAGCGAGGACCTCGTGGCGGGCGGAGGACTTTGTTGGTCGGTGGGGCGCCCTACGCCCGGCCCCTCGTCTTTGGACTGTCAAGGCTACCCTTTGGCGCCGAGGCGTGGTGGCCACACCTAGCGGCGTGGACGCCGCCAACCCGCCCCGCTAAGAGGAACGCACTCTTAGCGGCGGTGAGGCAAAGTCGCTGAAGGATGTCACTGAAGCGTGGATCGCTGACGGGCGCTGGTTAAGGATGGGCGCCACGGGGTGGATTGGAAGATGAGCGCCGGGTGGGTTGGGGAGAGGCGCCACACAAATGAGGAGCCGGATGGCGGTTCCTGAGTAGGAGGAGGCGACCTGTGGGAGACCGCCGAGCCGACTGCATTCCCCTGTGAGAGCTGCCGACGTGCACGTACATCTAATTAGCGAGGCGCCCCTATGTCATCAAGACGAGGCCGACGACGGGCCGGCAGAGGCACCGGTGAAGGCCGATGAGGCCGCGGATCCCGCCCTGAGGCTGCAGCTGGGAGGAAGTGGCGGCGGCGAGCCGAGCCCGTGCGGAGTGGGGCGGCAGTGGGGGCTCGTGTGGCGGAGGGGCGGCGCCGTAGCTCCTGAGTCTACGACAAGATGGGTTTTTCTTGACCGCGATGGGCGGATTGACCTAAGCCCAGACACGCCCTTCAAGAGCCCACTGCGTTCATTTCCTCGGTTGGTCAACCATCACGCTTCGAGCGCATTTCGGGGCGTAATTCTTAAAAAAAATCCCGAGATATAATGGATTAGTAGTAAACAAGATACAGACGATCATATAATGGATTAGCAACGTAGTAACGACACGAACTCTCCCAACAACTCTACACTACAACAAGCAACATAGTACTTATTTGCGGGGACTCACTCTCCCAACAACTCTACAGACTACACAAGTATGGGATTGCTCTACAGTGTCCCAAAGCCCCAAAATGTGGATTTCCTCCAACCAGGACTACTCTCCTCCCATTTCTCTCTTTCGGTCTACTCGGTTTCACGACCATCTATCCCGTGGCATAATATACTACTTTATTACAGAATTTGTACATCAGTGATGCGCCTTATGAGACCTTGCTCGAGCTGTGCGGGCGAACTCCATAGGGCGGCTTGCGTGGGATTAGTTAGAGCTTCCTGCTCTTGAGGCAGGTTTTCGACAGAATTCTCTTCCCAAACATGTTGTTCGAAGAGCCCGACGTGAGGCTTGATGGCTCGGACCAGTGCAGCCTCAACCGCAGCATCCTACACGCATGTTATTATAAGCTTTGGTTTACAAAGGATCACATTCGTTCGACATGTTTGCAGGGAAAAGAAAAATGTCATGGTGTGCATTGTGTTTTACCTCGCACTCGCGGAATGCTGTTTGGATCACATAATTCCCATACTGATCAAGCAAGATATTCTGCAGCTTGGGGTCATTGATAAGCTCATGGATGATCTTTTTGCACGTCTAGGCTCCCGTGCTTCTTTCAGGCATTTCTCAACCACGTTGCTGCTGCACTTTTGCATCGACAGATATCCATAGTTACCCTCGAGCTTGTCCAGAATTTCATTCGTTGCCCAAGTAACCTTGAGGTCGAGTATGAACTGTATTACATAGTTCCTGCATTGATTTATTCATATGCTCGGCAAAGGATGATCAAAGCCAATGCTGCAACGGAATCAAAGTTACATGAACTCTGAAGGTAAAAGGCAACGTACATACCTGTACTGATGTTTTTGCGAGATCAAGAGCCCTAGTTGTGATACTGTACAATAACTTGCTCTTCTGCTCCTTATTTGCATGGATAATACATTTCTGGATGATACAACAGCCTTGACGATCCTTTGCTAGCTCAACGCAATATTTTGTGGCCGCATTGAGAAGGAACTGCGATGGTAATAGCAATCCAAAATTGACTTCACAAATTGGTAATAACTATAGCAAAGAAATATGTAGGAGTGGCCAAGTACATTTATATTATCCTTTTCATTCTTGTTCTTCGATCCAACTAGCATGTACTCATGGCTATACTTCCTAATATTTTCCCTAAGAACACTCTACGTTTAATTCAAACATACTTAGTACTATGTTCAACCAAACAATAATTCATTGTAGAGCACATTCTATATTATTTTAGATGATAGTACTGGAAATCAGTGGAGACAGGTATAGCAAAGAAAATTCTGAAGTAAGGTGATAGTTTAAGCACCAATAAATATTCAGGAAAGGGATATCATAGGCCATGCTGATTAAAGTAACTTGGTAAGACAATTAGCAGCACTGCAATTTTTAGATGTGCAACAAGAATAAAGTCATAAACACGGGGATTACTATTAAATGATGGAACACTGTCCAGAAAGCTGATCAAAATATATCACAATTGTCATAGGGGACGATCGATCTAGGAATAGCCCAAGCCCTGGCCAGGCACCATGTTTACAGTCTTTATTTTGCATCAGTTTGACAGGCCTTTGAACGTTCTTAGTTCTACAACAATAACTATAGTGGTATACGCTTTCTTTTCCAGGAGACTTGCCTAGAATATTGATAAGATGGCATAGCCAGAGTACAAAAGTCATAGACAGCAACACAGCAAATAAAATTTACAGCCTGACAAGCCACCATGGTCTCTATTATGAATGATACTAGAGAATTATTTCAGCAAGAATGCATTCAAAAGAGAGTGGTACTATTAGCAAATATAACTAGGCACTGACAGTATATATATTCTAAAATATATTGCTTGTTGTAGCTGTAGAGTTGTTGGGAGAGTTCGTGTCGTTACTACGTTGCTAATCCATTATATGATCGTCTGTATCTTGTTTACTACTAATCCATTATATCTCAGGGTTTTTTTTTAAGAATTACGTCTGAAACGCGCTTCTGAACTGTGATGGTTGACCAACTGAGGAAATGAACCTGGTGGGCTCTTGAAGGGCGTGTACTGTTGGGCTTAGGTCAATCCGGCCCATCGCGGTCAAGAAAAACCCATCTTGTCGTGGAGCTCCGAGCCTACGCGCCGCCCCCCGCCGCCAAGACGAGCCCACCTGCCGCCCCCTCCGCCGCCGCGGGCTCAGCTTCGCCGCCGCCCTTCCTCCCACGCCGGCTACCCTCCGAGGCGGGATCCGCGGCCTCCGCAGCCTTCGCCGGTGCCTCTGCAGCCCGGTGCCGGGCCTCGTCTTCGTCTTCATGCATAGGGCGCCTCGGCGCTAGTGTCTGACGTCGGCCCGGCCGTTCTCCGGCCGGGTGCAGTCGGCTCGGACCTCCCCAGAGTGCGCCTCTCCTACTCCGGACCTCCCGGCTCAGCCTCTCCACCGACGCCGGGCGCCTTTCTCAACCCAGTACCCACCCGCCGACTCATCTTCAATCCACCCCGCCGGCGCCCATCCTTAACCCAAAGGCGCCGGTCGAGCCTTTGCTGCGCTGCGTGGCATCCTCCCCGCAGCTTTGCCTCACCGCCGCTAAGAGTGCGTTCCTCTTAGTGGCGGGGTTGGCGGCGTCCACGCTGCTAGGTGTGGCCACGGCTGCCTCAGCGCCAAAGGGTAGCCTTGACAGGTCCGGCACGAGGGGCCGGCGCAGGCGCCACCGACCAACGGGTCCTCCGCCGCCACGAGGTCCTGCTCTCCGTCGGTACAGCTAGCGGGCTTGGAGCCGCCTTCCGGACGTGGGTTGCGCTCTGCTCATCGATTCCACCGGACGCTCTGCTAGCGAGTAAACCATCTCGTGGTACTCGCCCTTTGCATTCTGCCTTAGCTAATGCGTCCCGTCCCGTCTTGGTTAGGTTCATCTTTTTCGGCTAGCAAGTCGGACGCTGTCAGTTACCAAGGAGTTTTGTCGCCCCCTGGACCGCGGCAGCAATGAAGATGTGAGTGCTCGTCTCTGGTCTCTCAGCTAGACCTACCTGTGTCATGATGTTGTTCACCGTTCTTTGCTATGCTCTGTCTGTCAATCTTCGACATGCACATCCTACCCATTACACAAATTCTTCAAAAATTAGATTCAGCTAGTGCCTCAGATGGCCCCTGTTGGTTAATGGGTTCAGTCAGGTTTAACTTTAACAGCAATGTCTTGATCAATGATATTGTTCGGTTTTTTGCTATTAATCTGTCCAAAACCTCACAATGGTTGGGCGTATAAGTGTGCGGCCAAACCGTATTGTTAGATTGTTTATTGTTCAATTTGTAATTTCCTATAAAGATTCATGGGAAGTCTCATGTTAGTTTTTTTTTTTTTGTTCGATACGCAATTTCTTATGAGGATTCATGGGAAAGTATGTTTGTGAGCTCCAAATGTTTCTCGGTGATGCGAACGACCACGAGGACCGGACCATGGGTCCCGAATGTTCTGCCTTTGTGTTTGCTTCTCACCCATTGTGTGATTTAAAACTCGAATAACCGCCGCCCATTGTTTTTTTCTGCAGACGTAAAGCAAATGCAGGGTCCTTACCAACTTTGAAGTTCTTGACTTCTTGCGATCAAGAGGTGCTAAAGTTGACCCTATGGGATGCTTGGGGGCTGTTGCTGCATCGAGTGTAAGGTGACCTTGCTCCTCTTTTACCTAGGCCTTTGTCATTTTGACTTGTATATTTGTGCTATTTTGTGCCTAAACTGGTCTTATAGTCTTCATCATCTCATTAGGTGTATGAGTACCTCTTGAAAACCCCCCTGCTTGTAACCAGACAAGGGAATCAATTTTTGAATTTGTCAAGAGAAGTGAGGGCTTTAGGCTTGCGTAAGCGATAAGCTAAATGTCATCAACTGGAGACCATCCTCATTTGCCCGATGCTTATGCGGTATTGTAATTTTCATCTTCCAGATAATGAGCATGTTTTCAATTTCAGATTTATACTATATTACTAGTTTATGCAAATTAAGCTATTTCATATAGAAATTTTGTGGCCTTCCTCCTTTCTATGATATTACCATTTGTATATTGTTGTTGGAAAAAGTGTTTGAAGTTTAGTGCTGCTTGCCTGCTATGAGGATAACTGAGTTTGTCCAATTCAGACGCCTATGCTTTTTTTTTTTTCTCTCGAATACGTAGGGAGAGCTACATATCTTTATATTATAAGAAGAAAAAGGGCCAATAACCTATCCTTATTTTTTTACTCCCTCCGTTCCAAATTATATGTCGTTTTGGCTTTCTAGATACGTAGCTTTTGTTATGTATCTAGACATAATATATAGATGCATAACAAAAGGTATGGACCTAGAAAAGCCAAAATGACATAATTTGGAGTAGTCTAGAAGCAAGTGGACTTAATAGCTTTTAATGATGCATAAATTTGCTTTTCTGAATTCATGAGACATGAGGTTGAAAGAGTATTTTTTTTTTTTTTTTAAGGGCTTGAAATGGCTGAACTTTTGCTTTTTTGAATTTTGACAAGATATTGAAAGATATATTAACAACTACACTTGTTTCATATCCGAGAACTTTATTTACTTGTCCATAAGCTCGATTTCTGTCATAATTATTCATGAGCTTATCTCATGGATAACTTGTGTTTTCTGTGCAATGATAGGCAGATAAAAGTAGTTCAAGTTTGTCAAATATGAAGTAATTATTGCTATTCCTATTGTTATTTATTACACTTCCAAGAACATAAAACTTACTTCCTCCATTCCAAATGATAGGCCACTTCACACTTGTCATAAGTCAAACTTCTCTTACTTTGACAAAGTTTTTTAGAAAAAGTATATTACCATCTATAGATTCAAATAAATGCACTATCAAGACATGTAAAGAAAATTTATGAGCCCATCTCATGGATAACTTGTATTTCTGTGCAATATTAGGCAGATAAAAGAAGTTCAAGTTTGTCAAATATAAAATAATGACTGCTATTGCTATTGTTATTTATTACGCTTCCAAGAACCACTCATAAAATTTACTCCCTCCATTCAAAATTATAGGTCACTTTAGCCTTGTCATAAGTCGAACTTCTCTAACTTTAACAAAGTTCTTAGAAAAAGTATATTACGCCTATAGATTCAAATAAATGCACTAAGACATGTCATTGAGAATTTAACTAATTCGATGTTGATATTGATACAACTTTCTACTAACATGATCAAACTTAGAGAACTTTGACTTAGGACAAGACTAAAGTGACTGGAAGTACAATGATTAAACTTTATAGCTTGATGTCACTAGGGAATAAAACTGATTGGGATCTACAGAGAATTTTGTTGTTATCATTCTATGTTGAAACAAGATGTTTGCAATAAGTTCCAAAATCTGCTTAGCTGTTTAGTCATCATTTGATCCGCTGCCACAGATGGTAGAAGAATGTGGGAAACGATTTTCCGGGGGACGACCGAGGAGAAGCATGTGACGAAGACAAGCGGGTCCAGGAGTTTTTGGATATTGTGAAAGAGGTTTTGCCACCACCCCCACCTAAGGCGGAGGCAGAGGGGCAGCAGGCAGAGGCGAGGCAGGGCGATGCAGAGTGAATGTGGTGTTAATTGACATATATCGCCTGAGATACAAGTGCTAAATACTTCATGTAACTCTATTTAATATTATATAGGCAGAAAGTTTGTACCGATTGCATTTTCTGTTGCAACTTGTAGAACACTCAACTGACCTGACTTTTTCTTAGGGAATGCCATATGGCGAGCTTTATCAAATCATGAGAATAGTTATATCGTTTACAAGATCTTTTAAAATAAAGCTTGGGGGTCCATCAATCCAAACACAATTCGCTTTTAAACTAAGCTTGCCTAGCTAACTCATGCGCTACTCGATTTTAGTGGAGATATCACCAAAGTTCCTCCACAGTGAATAGCTTTCATCATAAAAAAACAGCTACCTTAGGTGCTGAAAATCCTTCGTTCCCCATGGTTTCAACCACCAACAAACAATCGGCACCAATAAATTGAGCTAAGTTTTTTTTTTACTTGAACTCATTTATCACATTCTACTGTCAACAACATTTATAACTTTATTTATCATGGGAAAGCAAAACTTGCACAATATCAACAAAACTAATATTACCGAAGTTACATCACCATGTACATGGTTTGGCATCCGTTCCACAATTATAAGCTCCTATAGTCGGACTTGACTCTTGAGTTCGTTTACCTGCCAATTTGATCCACCTGTAGACATGCATAACCCAATAGATTTAACAAAACTATGTCCTAATGTATTATAATGACTCCTTTAGTCTCAAAACAAATCAATTTCTAGAATTGTTGATATATTTCATGATGTATCAATGACACTTATCTTAAATATTTTTTTTGTTAATTTCTATACATTTGGTTAAAGTAATTTGGTTTGACTAGGACACCTCTAGGAGTATATATCTAATGATGAATCTAGCCTAATTGTAGGTCTTACTGTCACACGCCTAATGTAGCTCGTTAGCAGAATAATTAGACTACCAGAGGCCCAAGAGGAGGAGGCGTCCGTCCCCAACTCCGTGCCCTAGATGGGCCACGCTCAAGGGGGAGAAGGGCGCCTATGGCCGCCGCCGCCAATCGCCATGTCATCAAGTTAGTTACCCTAATAGAGTTCTAGTAGATTTAGAAAGGATTAGAATTGTTTAGAACAAGAGAATCCAATTACTATAAGGATCCCCTGAAATTGTTTAGGGACCAAGTCGAGATTGCTTATGGACCAAGTCTTCCCGGGCTATAAATATGAGAGGCCTTGTAATCATCGAGATCAAACAAGAAATTAGCCAAAAGGCTTATCTCCTCCCTCTCTATCTTCTTCTAAGTTTCTTTGCCTCTCTCTTCTCTCCCTATCGTCACCCCTTCTCTCCTCTCTCTGCCCTAGCGGCCCACTCCTCCAACCCTAGCCCCCCCACCCTAGCTGCCGCCACTCACCACCGCCACCGCCGACCACCCTCCCTCCTGCGGTGCTTGCTACACTTACACACACAACACTTATATACACATGTGCACACTCATATACATGAAGATACATATGCACACCATCTTTAAAAACCGAGTTGTTAGATATTGAGACCTACAAAATCACCGTGCAACTCTCACAAGCAATGAGTATGTTGTTTAACCCTAAAAATCTCTTCAAGGCTGATACTCGATCTTCAAACATAGGAATTCAAGCTACTAGAAACCAAGCCGTTTTTCAAACCCGCCTGTTCCAAGATGTTCATCAATCCGCAAATCCATGCTATGAGAAACTAGGACTTAGAGCAAGACATGATCAAGTGATGGATCTAGTTAAGATGAATGGTTGGAACAATCGATGTCTTTGTAAATGGAGAAAACTTTTAGGGCGGTTCCAACCAAGGGTCACCTAAGAAACAGTAAAGAACAAGGATAATAGATTTTCCTTAAAGGTCTCGTCAAAATTGGTCATGAAGTCTCACAATTAGTGCTTTTAGTTCTTCGGCAAACTGTCTATACACGATCCTAATGGGTTGTATGTCAACCCTCTAGATAACAACTTGACTAGTTTGTCTATCAGAGTCCACAAGAACTCAACCAGTTTGTCTATCGAAGTCCACACGACCTCGATGGACAACATGTCACATCACGATGGACCTGTCTATCATTACATTAGTGGCACCCCTAGTTTAATTTTGATTATTGAGTGAGAACTAGCGAACTAATGTTTACTTGAGTTCATAAGCTAGGAGGCATTAGTATGGGATCCACCATTACATTAGACATCAACACTAATTGTGCTTGGGTATAAAAATGATAATTTGTCCACTATAATTAAGGGCTAAGACTAGAGCCATAGCATTAGTGGCCCTAGTGTCGGATCCACCACTGCCTATCTAGCCCTACGTGTCAAGCCACCAGGAGGCGTTGACACCCAAAGGCCCAAACTTGACAACATGGATGGATGCCATTGCCACAACCCACACATTAGGTAACCATGGAAAACCATCGGATACTTCCACCTATCATCATCATCTCCCTCTTCCTCGTCTTCTCACTTTTCATTCCCCTCCTCTTTCTCATGAAGGCACATGACAGCCCTCTCTTTCTCATGAAGGCACATGACAGCCCGTTGTTTTGCTCTTTTCCTATTCCCACCTGCTCGTCATAGTCGTCCACAACGCGGTAACACGACATGTGAAGCCACAAACTTAGCACGTCACAACCCCACCCTACCTTACACCCTTTCAACTTTGATGCGGGACACACGCTTCTTATGAAAGCCCCCTAATTTCTCCATCCCAAATTACAAGTCATTTCAGCTTTTTTAGATGATCAAAGTATCTTCAAGTTTAACCAAATTTATATAATAAAATTATACTAATATCAAATAATACCATTAGATTCTTTATTAATTATATTTTTATAGTATATCTATTTAATGTTATAAATTTTTATAATTTTTTTCAAACTTCAGATGAGTTTAAATCTGAAAAAATCGTAATGATTTAATTTGTAATAGAGTGCCCACACCATCGTGTCACACCTTTTTTTATTTTATTTTGTCAAAAACCTTTTTTTTCATTTTGGGATGTGGGCAACTAAATCAACAATTTCCTCAAAATATTTTTTGTACCAACTTTTAGTAATAGTTCTGAATTTTTTTAGGTAAACATTACTAAATCACAAGTCTAAAAACTGCTCAATCATATGCTTGCAACCTTTTCATGCTGATGCAGTGTTTTATTGAGTGCCAGAGTGTGGGCAGATTTCAAATGTGCTTTGAATTTGCTCTAGGTTTGTAGTGGTTTAATCCCTTTATTATAAATAGAAAACCCCTTCCTTTTTCTTTTCGTTTTTAACTTGTTTTGGACCTGTTCAAGCAGGCCAACGCATGCACCAAGGCCCAAAGCAGTGAGGTGCAGTACACACTTAACATATCATCTACCTATCATCTACTAACGTCAAAACACATTACTCAGCATTAGTTCAAGGCTCCTCCAGCCACTCAAAAAGCCTCTGCAAAGCCATGCAACCTGCTGGTACAGCCGTACAGGGCAAGTCACTCGAAGCCCTCGCAACCAAACCAGAACAAAAGACTACACATGCAGGGCAGCATGCACAGCCGGAACACAGCCAACTTCCTGCTTGTCATATAATTACATCAGGGAAGTACGGGAGGAGCACATTCCATTTACTCCTAAACGGCAATCGCTTGAGAGAGCAAGTAGAGAAGGGGTTGACAAAAATTTCCACCTGGGCGATTGCCACAACCACCATAATTCAGATGTCTGCATCACAAGAACAATGTGTTAGTGTCAAAAGATGCAAGGCTGAGCGACATAGTATTGAAATGAGCAGCAATGCAGTCAGTGGTTAGTAATTGACATCTCAACACGATTGTTTCCTAAAATGATTTCATCCATGGAGCTTAGTATGGCAAGTGAATAAATATATGTACAAGATGACAGGGGCTTCAAACAGTAGATAATTTTTGACAGTGCATATGCAAATCTTCACTGAGTTCGGACTGATATGGAATAAAATAAAAACAAAGAATAAGCAAGTCAACATCACCTCCCAGCAAGCTAAATCAGCTTAAGTTGGCATATATGCTGGGTTAAATATCTGATGCAGAATTCATTCACTAAATGTTATGTCCTGACAAAGTTGAACAGAGAGACCCGATGTCAACAGAGTTCCTCGAAACCCTTCCTCAACCTGTAGCATATCAGCCTTTTGTCCTGAAATTTCATCTGAAAAAATATATATGCAGCAAACACAAAACCATTAGCATCCTCTTTTTTTTTAAAAAAAAATGGTTTGTCACGTCATTTTTGGTTATTTACCTGCTATATC
Organism: Chrysopogon serrulatus; assembly: GCA_015844335.1. Classification (NCBI taxonomy): domain Eukaryota; kingdom Viridiplantae; phylum Streptophyta; class Magnoliopsida; order Poales; family Poaceae; genus Chrysopogon; species Chrysopogon serrulatus. The sequence goes on along the minus strand of JADLZL010003596.1, from coordinate 13,931 downwards.
ACGATTCTCATAGATTTCGAGTCTCTGACCCAAAGAATATCCCCAGGAAAAACACCCTTATCAGCAAGAGTAGCAAGGTCATCTTCAATCTCAACAGAGCCTTTGTGAAGTTTCTGGTTCTCCTTAACAATCTAAATTTAACAAGAGCACAGGTAGGCTATTTGAATAATTTGGAGCAGTTGAAAAGTGCATGAACAAAGATAAAAAGCAAGAAAGCACATCCCATAGCTAGATGAAAAAGCAAAAATGTATGCAAGTCCCTATGAGATATGGAGAAGGAAACAAATATAGGTTTTAAGAGGCGACTAGGTGTCCAGGCGCCACTGTTCCCCAAGGTGAGCTGGTGAGCTGGGTACGCTTGTATGTCTAGCGCCTTTGAAACAAGGGTTAGGAACTGTGATCACAGAATTTGAGATTCAGTGTGCATACCCCTAAAGATTCCCATATCATGAGTTTCAACTGATAGATGGATGTAGAACCAGAGACTTTCAAACTGATTGACTTTCCAGAGCTTGTTCTCCATGAACGCTTTGAAGTGCGTCGATCTGCTACCGCAACAGCTTTACATGCTTCTTTAATAGACTTTGGTGCTTCTTTCCCACGGACAAAATAAATGTGGATGTCTTCATTCTGATAATTGAGTTTCTCCACCAATGCACAGCTCTCTCTTTCTCCAATACATTCTTCACAAACCTAACATACAAAATTCATCGATAAAGCCGAAACAGGGAGAAAAAAAAATGGAAACTAACTTTATACCCATTACATGTAAATCATTTCAGTGCCTGCAAGCATTAGATCATTGAGAAATCTGTCTGAACTTGGAAGAAACTACAACAGGACCTTTTTGAAGAAGCACATAGCTAACCATCCCAGTTTCATCAAAGAACATCAATTTGAAGCAGCACATAGCCACAGAACCCACACACCCAAAGGATCACAAAGTTACATACACGCACACGCCTTTTTGTTACAAATACACATGACCTGAATGACCTAGACCCTAGGAACGAGGTCCAACAAGAAAGAGATCCATCGCGCTCCAGCCATTGCCCAATGTTGGGCCTCCTCAGCAAGCAGAAGGTTATAGCCATATTGGCGGCAAAGCTATCAAAGACACATTTGATTCCTATGTTTCCAAAGTGTCCAAAGCCCTAGGATAATGAGTGAGTTTGGCCTATTATCTGCCAAACTCTTAGCACTAATGGATCCATACATGCCTTAACTTACATGACACATTGATACTATTCTAACAAAAAAAAAATCTATTATTCTTGATTGTATGGACATGATAGTATTGCCAATTAAATTCTTACATTAGCTAGCAACATATACAATGTCGTGTATCATATATATGATAAAACTCCTACAAGGCCTTCCTAACAACATTTTCTCAGGCCTCAACCATGGAAACCACTAAGGCACTAATACTAGAAAATGATACATCTAGAAGAGATAGTTTACCTCAGGGTCAGTTCTGATATAGGGTTCTCTGGCTCCCAAATCATCATTTGTGTCATCAAGAGACTTGCCTCGGTCTCCATCCACAATCGGCATTGTTTCAGATGGTCCATGTAATTTGTCTTGAGAGGTCTTGCTGAAAGCAATTTCAGCAGATATACCTTTTTCAGGTGTGGCACTCCACTCCTCGGAGAATAATTTCCAATCATCCTCTGGGATTACTGTTAACCCATCAGTCTGAAAACAAAAGAAGATGATTAACTTGAGATATTCTAATTATTTGTTTTAGTCCTCCATGGCAACTGTAATACTGAACAAAAAACCCAAATTAACTCAGCAGTTAGGGCATGCTTGGTAGTTTTGTCCAGCACTGTTTTGCCTCACCAGTCACTACTCACTAGGCAAAGTTTATGTGTTTGATAGCACACTAAAAGCTTGCTTCACCCAGCAAACTCGCATGGGTGAACAAGGATATCCATGCCCATGCTGGAGAACTAAATCAACTATCCCACATTGGCACGATATGCTTTCGCAAGATGGAGCTCCTCTACCAAACACAGCACCCACCGAATCGAGTCCTTGCAACCCAAAAAGATGCACCTCCACAATGAATCAAGCTTCTCAAAGCCCAAATCAATGCCCTCTGGTAAGAATTGGGCTCCTTGTCACTAAAAAAGTGAGCTCGGTGCTGGTGGACAGCCTTGAAAAAGGAAACTGTTATAGCTTGGGCTCAACCACTGATGGAGAGGGAAGCCAAGAATCAGCGGAGCAGCATATTGGAGAGGCCAGCCTTGACAAAGGCAAGCATTGTAGCCCAAGATGCTCAGGCTCAGGATCTGGCAAGGAAAGCATGCGAGAGCGCATCAAGGAAAGGAGGCAAGGGAACCAAATGGACGGGCGTTTTGAGCTGAGGGGCAATTTGAGCAAGGAAAGGCGAGGCTGGCAAAGCTACCAAACACCCGCTTAGACAATGCAAAACAAAAAAGGAAAAAAAAGTGACAAGGAGGCTGCTCGACGATACAAGAACATTAGAAAGAAATAAAAGCATAATTCAAGACAGCAAGAGCCTCACATTTCATACCGAAGGACCTGTTTGGATGTTATGGTTTTCAAAAACCACAGTTTTTAAAATACCATGCATAAAATCCCAGAGTTTGTGAGTACCAGTGTTTTGCGGTATTGTGAAAGCAACGGTGTATTTGATAGTGCCATATCAAAAAAATTCTGATAGGTCCATTACTATTCAGTGTTTGTGTAACTATTTCACTTTAGCCATGTTTTTTCCAAATAAAATTGAATAATAGTTATTTGAGGAAGGCAAGGCTTGGTAACAAATGATAAAACATTTGAACAAAATAATGATAAACATCAAGATAATTTTGTTTGATACATATGTACAGACATACTATCAGGACATCATAAAAATATCAAGATCCCTTACAGAGGTAATTAGAACATTAGTACATTATCACAAGAATGGACATACACCCTATCATTATCATTCCAGGCTTCCAGCTGAATGAATATTGGAGATCAGATGGAAGCACAAGAGAGACGTGGCTTCATTTTAGGAAGAAGAGGGTGGGAGTGGATTTTCTGCAACATGTAAGTGATCCCTGATACTATAAAAATACCTTGCATCCAAACAGGAACTAATAATGCCTTTGTGTACATTCAGTGGTGAAGATAGATCAAATTGAAAGGGAGTGCACCAGGCTTGCAGGTGAATAGACATGTCATAGAGGGTGCATATAACTATTCTTTCATACTTTTTTTGGGGGAAGGGGGTTTATTGCATTTGCACTCCCTAATTACACTACAACTTTGTTACTGTGTGCACTGGCAATGTTTCAGAGGTGGCAGTATACATCCATGTTTCCACTGTGTAAAGATGTGGACCAAGCATGACTCATCACTTAATTTAACATTAGTAAGGAAAATTTGTAAAGACCATGAACTTACAGTTGACATTTTCTGAGTGATGCTCCCACGCTTACAGACAAGATCCAAAGGCCTTTGCAGCAATCTTGAATGCTGAAAATCATCAATCCTCATGTTCAACAAGAAAGCAATTTATACACCCAACAACTAGAATTAATAAACAAAAAACTACAGTCGGTCACAATCAACAGAAGCACAAAATGTCCAATCAAGACAAAAATCCACAATAACCTATGTAAAATATGTATGCACTATACTCAGAATACATATGACACAGGAGTCTGTATATGGGTTTGACTAAACGAATTGATGTGCTATAAGATACTACTAAGAATAAAAACACAATACAACTTGTTATATGCAAAACTGTATTTTGCCAGAAATCAGGTTTTATTACAACCCTGCTCTCTAAAGTCATTATCTATTCAGAAGTAGAATACAAATATTACTAAAGATAACCTCATGACTTAGGTATAGAAGTTCTGACAAGACAAGGGAGTCTTTGAAACTATATAGGGTTACCATTTGTTCTCGATAGAAAGCCTCACTCGCTTAAACTCTCAAATTCAAAAATTTGAGTTCCACTTTTACCTATAGGTATATAAACCAGAAACATATCAGCATGTGACACACTAGTTTACCTTTTCACATATAAGTGAACCGATAACAGCCTCCAGACTACTAGGTTCTGGTAACGAAGAAATATTTTTCCCAGTGGCTGTAATATAAGCTCTCCATTCTGACAACCATGATGAAGGAACCAAAAAATATTTTTGACCAGGATGAAGAGTAAAGCTTTTCCCAGATGCCAACTTTTCGTGTTTGTGTCGTTGCTTTAGTTTCTCTGCTCTGGAAGTCATACACCATGTATAAGAAAATGGATATTAGACATAAATATTTGAGCAAATAACCCAATATCTAATACTGTTTTTCTGACTATATATTACCTAAGATTACCCTCCACAGAAGCAACATCAGACAATTCCTGACTGCAAATTTCACATGGTCGACAATCTGATGGAAAAGTCACAATATCATCAGCCTTCTTCTCGCTCATTGTTTCATAGAGAAATAACCAGAGGCTCTCTGGTATGGATACTCGCTTTGCTCCTGGAGCATGCTCCGCAGAAGATCCCCATGGCAACATCTTAAAGCACTTGTTGGTCCACTATCCGCATCGGAAGGGATATCAGAATTTTTCCTCCGCAGCCAATGAGTCAACCTAGGAGTAAACAGCAAAAAAAAAAGTCAGCAACTGCAGCATGAATGCACACAAGAGGGCTGATTCAAGTGATTTGTTTTGCACAAAGTTGAAGAAATGACAACCATAGGGAAAAACATAAATACTACAGCTGGCTAAGGTGTAAAAGTTCAATCGAGAAAAACATAACATAATGCAGCATATATAATAATAATAATAATAATAATAATATTTGAAAAAAAACCATGATCAACATCGAAAAATAAAATAACCTCTAAGATATAAAATCTAAACATAGAACCAGAGAGTAAGATCATGAATATGAATCTTGTATTGACAGTTGACACCAAACATATCAATCCCATTCTGGTACCAGCCAGAATGGTCCATACCAGTCCCCAAATGGGCACAGAGGAACCTTCATCCCATACCAGTATTGACTATTTGGCATTCTATGAATTTTGGTACCGCCCAAATTGAAGCCTCATTACTAACTGGGCCAGCCCAACACTGTGATAAGATTAACCTACAAGCTGAATTATGTGTGATTTTTGACCTAAAGTCATGCATTTGAAACATGATTACGAGTTTATTTACTCCAAATTATGTATGCATATAAATATGCAAATCATTTATGTATACAGATATTTGCATATTATTTTTATATTTTTATATTTTATAATAAAGCCTGGAATGATACACCAGCATAGGCTGGTACCGAGATATTCCATTCTAAAAGTCAAATCAGAATAGCCTCTGGAATGGAATTTACAACTATGGTTGAGACACTGGTCTGTAGTACGTCACAACAGAAGAGAATCAACAGGAAGATGCACAGTTCACATAAAGGCAGACAGTATATGAGTGCAGTCCTAAGTGCACCAAAAACATAATCTTACACATAGAACAAAGATCAGAAATCAAGAGAAGGATGCATTTTACGTACCATGTCTTTGAGATAAAGTAAGAAGGACCATCTGGACAATTACCAGAAAGTGCTGCTTCTGCAAGGTTTTTTAATGATGCTTTCCGTTCACGATAGACATCAGCAGATACTGCATTTTTCGCCCCATCTTTCAAGCACTCCAGACAAAAATCATCACGGCTCAATACTGGTCCCCCTCCATACTTTAATTTTGCATAAAAACCAAAGACAGATATTCATCAATATTATGGCACAAGCATTAGAAAATGAGTGCAAAATATTTTATATTAATACTGCAATACTACAGCATGCTCCAGAATTACAGAAAATCATTGAACTTAAGCAATGCAAGACAAAAATTCAATGAAGTGCAAACCAAGAGGTTGGGTTTCTTACCTTCGAATATAGTTTCTCCCCAAGCTATGGATGATAGTCGCTTCATTGATGTGACTTTAGATGCTGGAACCTTTCCATGTTCACATTGAATTGGACCATTGTCAATAGAACTGCAGGAAAAAAAAACTGTAAAAGGATGATATTTCAATTCAGAAAGGAATATCAAAAGGCCAACAAATTACCGCATTAAAGCAATTAATATTGCAGTGTCATGCAAAATATTAAAATAAACTATTTCTAGGCCAACTATTGGTGCAGTCATTGCTTGCAATAACCTGGTGTTGCTTGCTGCATTTACAAAACGAGGGATTAGCATTATTGGCCCCAAGCACTGACGCATAGCATTCAATAGCACAAACATTGCCATGCAAACAAAGGTTGCTCATGCCAAAAGAGATTATAAAGACAATAATATTATATTACCATTTCAGTTTTGACCTGATCATTGATTACTACTCCCTCCGTTCCAAATTATAAGATGTTTTGGCTTTTCTATCCATAGCTTTTGCTACGCACCTAGATGTATATTATGTCCAGATGCATAGTAAAAGCTATGAATCTAGAAATGCCAAAACATCTTGTAATTTGGGATGGAGTAAGTATATGATTACTAGTGCTCTTAGCTTGTTTGATTCACGCCAACATTTGCCCAACAAAATTTTGCCCTGCCAAAAACTTGATCATGGTTTTGCTTGCAAAGTTTTGGCAAGCTGGCAAGAAGATGCGTTGAATGGTGAAAAAAAAGCTTGCCAAAATTTTGGCAACCAATGGAACAAACGACACGCCAAATTTGTCGGGCCTCGCCAAAGTTTGGCAAGGCAAATTTGGCCACACCAAACAAACCCTTAGTTATGTAGACATGTTAAGTTGACAATTACTCTCTCCGTTCCAAATTATGTCGTTTTGACTTTTTTGGTTCATCCATTTTGCTATGTATCTAGACACATTATTATACCTAGATAGATATGTAGCAAAATGGATGTACCAAAAAAAGTCAAAGCGACTTATAATTTGGAACGGAGGGAGTAACATTTTGTAAGAGAAAATATAAACTTGGTCATTAGAAATAGTTTGTTTAAGATTACTTGTTCCTCTTAGTTCAATATGCATGTTAAGCCATTAGCTGCCCTTGGAAATGCCCCCAAGATAAGCTAAAGCCCAAACATGCTGAGATGCAACTAAAGGCCCTTCAGTACTGACAAAAAGATTCATAATCCAATCACAATGCATAAAAAGGTGGTCAAGATGTACCTCACATTAAAACAACCTTATCCAAATTAACTAATTAAGAGAAAAAATGTAGCAGGAACACAGTTGGCAACTAGCCCATTCCATATAGCCACAGGAAATATGAAAAAAAAAAAGATGTGCTCAATAATATTAGACACAACCAGAGAATTGTTTTTCTCGACACACTGGTTTATAAGAACAAAAAAGATGTTATAGGCTTACAGCGAACAGGACACAACAACCACAACCAAACATGAGCCTGCACAGCCCTAACAACACGTGACCAACCACAACCCTAGCTACAACACATGACTAAGCATGACCAAACACAACCTTTCCAAACATGAACAAACATAGCCAAAGAAACAGGCTACCTTATGATGGTGCAGTTGCAAGACGTCCATCAATTAATCATTATGGAAGCCAAAGTCAGATAAAAGTTCAATGTAATAGGTGTATTCAGATACTTATACAAATAACAATATCGCCTGGATTAAATACTATTTATTTCCATTTAGTAGATGAGCTGGACCTATGACATGTTTCTAAACTACTGAGACAAACACCATTTTAATATATACTGCATCATTATGAGAATATTAACCTTCAAAAAGATGGAGCGGTTCTATGCATGAGGGAAGGGGTGCAAGAATAAACTTACGAGGGGGGAGTAATGTTATCTGCCCATTGACGAAGCCAGTCCGTTGAGATCCAAAAATATGAATCATCCTCTGGATCAGCAGGTGCTTCTGTCAGAACAGATTTTACTTCTTGACGCCTCCCATTGACATATGTCAAATGACTGTCCTTCTTGCTTTGGTACTCCTCACACGATTTCATATATGATGCATTTAGTTCATTAATTTCATCAAGAAGATGTTGTGGAAGTGAATCGTTATTGATTTCCACAATTTTATTGTTTTCTGTGGCATTCTCATCCTTAGTGGTACATTTGTACATCAGCATATAAGCATCTGTAGACGAAAACATCTCCACCTTGGTAGAAGTGGGCACTGCCTCCTGGTGACCATTGTTATTATCATCTGTGACAGAACCTGCTGTGGAGATACCTTGGGCCTTATGATCGTCTTTATTTGATGCCTTTCCAGGTTTTTCACCAAACGGATGGAAACCAAGTTTGGATACAGTCTCATCATCAAACTCCCACCACTGCCCATTGCTTTCATCTTTTATGTGTGCCACATAGTGTCCACTATTAGCACCAGTGCCCTTGTGAATTAAAATAGCAGCCAGGTCATAAGTACAACTAGATGAAGGGTTTGACAACCGTTTTCCCAAATCAAGCTGTCCTGGAAAACTGAACGTTGAAGAAATCTTTTTCTTTGTTGTTGTCTGGCAATGAGAGAAGTTAGAAAAAAAACTTTACAAAAGAGAAAGGAGAAGAATGCACAAGTAAATAAATGTGGAAGGAACATATTACAACAAAACTCTGGATGAGCTTTGGATCAAGGTATATTACCTTCGGGAGGAATACATAACGCTTCAGCTGAAAGTTGACAACTGGAGGAAGAGATCGAAGTTTTATGCAACGAGTGGCATCTACCCTTTTCTGACACGACTCACAAAAAAGTACTGGTTCTCCCCATCCAGTGCTTCTTCACTAAAGTAGTCATTCAAACTTTCTTCTAAATTATTTAAACCTTTAATATTCAACTCCAGCTCATAAAAATCTTCCATTTTTGAAGATGCTGCAGAATCCTTTCCACATGATGAGCACCTGAAGGATTGATAGTTAAACATCAGTTCCCCCAAAACGACACCGTAACTTATCAAATTCAGCAGTATGGAAACAAGCTAAAGCATAGTCAACATTGAGCACACAAACATAATGCAGCACATAGCATATATGAGACTGACCCATTTTGACAACTCAACAGTACAATAAGAATATATATATGTGTTGATTTCTTTAACCATCAGCACCATGAATGAACATCACTTTGATGTGGATAGGCTGTGAATGAGAATACACACAGAAAGCAAAGAACTAACCAGTGATAACGCAGGCACATGGCATCTTCCTAATACTTCTCTAACCAAGTATATGACTTATCAGTGTAACCACAGAGCCTTCAAAATCTACCACAGTATGCTTCTCTAAGTACCAGATAGAGCAAAGAGTAAGAATTACCGCAGAGCCTTCAAAATCTACCACAGTATGCTTCTCTAAGTACCAGATACAGCAAAGTAGGAGTCTAGTTCAGAAGAATTAACATAAGGCTCAATTTTATCAGACAAGTTAACCAATGTGGGCCTGTTTGGCTAAGCGTAGGTGTGGCATGCAAAGGCGTGAACCAACAGGCCCATGATGGATTCATGGAAAAAAAGCATCTTCAGCACTGTATTGGCAGAACTTTACAGAATGATTGAGGACTGGATTGTAATTGACCAAGTGCTCATTACAACCTAATTATAAGAAATCTCGCTAATACAAATCTAATAACATCTTAAAGGTTCATTTTCTATCATTCAAACATCTAAACCTACAAATTTAGAACTGCTAAGGAGAAGTACAAAGTTACTTCAAGTGCATATCTCATACCTTGTCACGTGCGATACGGCCAGAAAACAGATGTTGCACAATTGTTCTAGCTCCAGGAACCTTGGAGTGACTTAACGATTGCTCGAGCAGAGAGAGGAACAAGGTGAGAAATTCATGGCTGTCCTGCTGGACACCATTGTCTAATTCCAGTGCTTTAATAAAAGGCGCGGAATCAATGAAAGCCATTTTGCTAGAGTGTAGCTGTGCAAACAACCGTGACAACTGATCCAGAACAGGATGCTTCTTCAAAACTTCCAGCTCTAAAGAGAAAATTCCTGTGCGGAAGGATATATTCATGTAAAGGCACTGAAGTATGCTATTTGCATAACAGGTTGCACCCAGGTTAGTCAATCCAGCAGGCGTATCAGTGGAATCACGGAGGTCCTTGGATGGATTTGGGCCGAGAGCGCGAATAATTTCCTGCATTTTCTGCCATAGGCCAGTTTTGCGAACCCCATTGGCAGCGGGGATCAACCCACAGAAACAATTTGGAGAGTCCTTGGTATTCCCATGGCAGCCATGGCAAGGCGGTTTCCACACCATGTAAAGCTGGCGGATATCGCTCTTTGAGATATCCCCATCTGAGTGTATCTTCCTGCGAAATTGGTATCCCCAAAAAAACGAGCAACATAAACAATGTAACCCACTTTCGAAAACGCCGGTATCTGACAAAGAAATTAACGCCATGCATACTTGAAAACAGCCGCGGACGGGCTGCTGGATTCATCGGACCGCGGCCTCTTGTTCTTGTGGCGAGTGTTGGGCCTGTTCATCAGGGGCAGACCTAGTATAGGAACATGGGTCAGATCCGAATACAGGTAAGCATATATTAGGGTTTCAGGGTTTCGCACAGCAGGTAGGCAAGGTAAGGAGCGGTATACCTGGCGGAAGCTCGTCGCCAGCAAAGGGCCTACACCAGGCGACGGGCGGCGCTGCTGGCCTAGTGGTCGCCGGAAAGAAAGGCCGGGAGAGGAAGAGGGGGCGAAACACGAGAATGAAGGGGAGGGGTAAAAAAGAACCCGTGACCGTGAAAAGCAAGGAGGCGCCCAGGCCTCTTCGACTACTAGATCGCAGGCTGCTTTAGCTAATCATGAGTATCAACACTTCAAAAGTAACTCTGGTAAAAAAAAAACTTCAAAAAGTAGTACCTTGTAGTATTTGCATCCAAAATTGTACTCTCTCTCTCTCTCGATTTCTAAAAAGTGATTCCTATAAACTGTGTCCGTTAAATTTTTTTAACTTTAATTGACTTTATAAAAAAAAATAACATTTATAACATAAATTAAATATATTATAAAAATATATTCTATGGTAAATCTAATATACTAATTGGATAAACATAAATCTTTATATTTTTTTCTAGAAATTCGATTAATAAAGTTTAAAATTTTTGATTTAGGATGACTTTAAAAATCACTTCTTTCAAAAAGGGTATTTTTCAAAAGCTGAGCTGAAATAACTACTATGAGGCGATCTGAGTTTTTTAACTTATTAGCCACTTATCAACTGTTATATCTGTGTTTTTTTATAATAATCAGTTGTTTTCAATTTATCATGCGGCTAAAACAGAGCCAAATATCTTTTTTCGTTCTTGCAATATATAATCTTTATTTAGAAATGGTTGGGCAAAAGGTAGTTATAATCTTATATATATCCCTTAGAGCAAAATTCACGCTACCTCGATGGTTGGTATCCCATTTTGGGAATTAGGCGGTCGAGAGTTCGACTCCTTGTCTCACATACACAAGAATCTTGTGTTGTTAAAAAAATCCTCTTATTTGACCTAAGCCAAAGTACATATATTATCTCCTCTTATCTATACTACGTCAAAACACATCTTATCTTAGATTAGAATATACTCCTTCTGTCAAAAATATCATTTTTATATAAATATTATATATCTAATTATGACTTATTTTATCATTAGAAACACTTTAATAATAATTCATGTATATTTTATAATGTGTATAAATTTGTTTTAATAAGACCAACGGTCAATATAATTTCTGCAAATTAAAAATGACACTTTTCTGAGACAAAGTATGTACTTGTGTGTGTAATTTGAATGCCAAAATAACTAAAAGTAGGCTTGAACATAATTTTTATTGTGGACTAAAAGTCAACACTCAAGGATCAAGATATGGTCTAATCAGTTACTATCCTGGTGTAAGGATCATGTCCCATGAGGTTTTGGTAAATTTCGATGACAACATTATTCACTAGGAGTGCAACATGGTAAATTTCATTAAAAGGAACAACAAAAAAACAAATCTTTTTTTTGTGACCAATATGGTTTCTCTACCATAGAGAACCAAAAAACCATAAAAATCACTACATTCTTGGAACATAATTTTAGTGGACAAAATTAATGCTAAACTAGGAATATCTGGACACACTAATGGAATTGTATATGAAGTAGCTGCCCTCGATAAACTTTCCTTACGAAAACAACCGTATGGTTTTTCATAGATGCTCGTTTTCGAGCATGAATATTTTATGTTACAGATTGTTAAACATACTAGACTTAAAAAAACAAATTCAGTTGTTGTAGCAGCATAGTTGGAGACAAAGTACTTAGTAGCATTAGAGTAAGCAGTTAGGGTTTTGGTTTTTCTAGGGATTTCCATGGCTGCTGGCCTTAGGAGGAGTTGCTGGTGTGGCTATTGGACTGGAGGTAGTGGCAATCGAGACGGCGAATGAAAAGGTTCATTGGGTTGTACAAGTGGTTGTGTCAGCCATAGAGAAGAAGGCTGGAATTAGAGAGGGAGGTTGCAGAGACAGCTGCAATACTAGATCGAAGAGAAAGACGACCGAAGACAGAGAAGATGGTGTTATTAGTGGTAGCCACGGTCGCGAGCAATGGCGAAGGTAGTGATGCTCAAACCAAAGAAGAAGGTGAAGATGACAAGGAGCAAGGTGGAAAAGAAGAAAAGATAGAGAGAAGAGGTGGACCCTGGTACATTTTTTTCTCTTTCTTAGATGCTATTACATGTTCTAGAGTAATGGCTCTTAGAAATTTAGCACAAGACATATCTCTTTGGAGAGTTAAGATATTTATGTTAGAAGAATGGACATCCAAAAGTTAATCTATGGTGGGAGTTAGAATTCATTAGTTCCACTACCTTGGCAATTATTGGTTACTCAAATTCACCATTTTTCCTCAAAAAACAGTATATCATGTATCCCCTCGCAGGTTAAACAAAGGTGCTCAAATGACACCTAAGAGTATGTTCTATAATGAATCTATATCTCTTATAAAACAAAATCCCACTACAAGGTCTATCTTGCACCACAGAGTTCTATATCATCAAATTATCTAAATCATCCAATTCCCATTGTGAGCTATGCCATCATCAAATTATCTAAATCATTCTATTCCCATTGTGAGGCATATATGTCAATTATCAACGGCCACAGTGCCGTCTCCTAGTCTCCTTCTGTCTTTTCTCCTTCCAAGCACTTGCATACTATAGCCGTAAAATTCTTTATTTCAAGTAAAAACGACTGCCCGCTAATTCTTTATTCATCTACTATATATATCAACCAGTATATAAGAAACATTTCAATGTCAATTGAGGCGTGATTATCTTGAGCATCCAGCACCATGACTAATTTTTGCCTCCACCACTTCCATTTGGAGCCGCAAACTAATTTCCTATGATTTTTGTTGTCTTCTGTCTTTCAGGTTTCTTGGAGGCTCATTTTGCAATGGGCACATACATGCATGGAGATTAGCTTGGCAAATGGGAAGCGACAACTTTCATGAAAGCTTTGAGAGAGGTACTACTACTACAATGACCCTAATGTTGATGAAGGGATCCAGATATTACGTGTCCTATGCAGAAATTAATATCTTTATATGCCGTTTCAAGGAGCTGCCGATTCAAGAAGCATTTGATCTGTCTGATCTTTTCGCGAGAATTATATTTCTTTGTAAAACTCTTTCCATTTTATTGGTTGATTTGTTTCTTTATTTTGTCACTTCATGTTACAGCAATGAGGATAATGTTGAGTTAAATCTGCTGGCGATTTAGAATACACTGCTCACTTGTATTATAAGGATGAACAATACTGTAATTATCAGCCAGCCACAGTGACAACCTTATGATATTTGCACAGTTGCATCCTTCACTGTTCAGTCTGTTTGACGTAAAGTTTTTAGCCATACAGTGGATAGAACCTTAAAATCAGCTCATATTAAATTACAATATACT